>WEIV01028238.1:299450-314017 GCA_013390005.1 Calyptomena viridis | reverse complement strand
ATATCCTGGACTCCAACATAAAGGCAGATAAATGACTCTGGATCTCATCTCTCCATCCTGACCAGTTTTGCTTTTTTCTAAGACCTCTTTATTCATCTTTGATTTCTGTGTCCAGACCATATCCAGTACATGGCAGCACTGTAAACATTGCTGATTAAGACCAACAGCGAAAATCAGAGCCTTTCTCTTGGATCTATTCCAACACTTCTCATGATGTCTGAGAGAATTCAGTGGCTGTGGCAAGACTCGTTCCTCCCCATGTATCTTTATCCTTGGTCTGTAGTAGGAGGACAGCTGGGTGAACTGCTGAAGCAAAGCTGTGCCTCTGGCTAAGGCACTTCTGCCACTGCCTCCCTGGGTGACTAACACCAAACCTGTACAAAAGAGTGACTATGAAAAAGAGATGTTTGCTACCTGTATCAAAATGTGTCCACTCTGTGGAGCAAAATGTGAAAAAGTATTGCCTACTCTAAGGAAACAAGATAGTTGAACCCTGTCTCAGAAACAGCATAAATTTGGGCAAGTAGAGTAAGGCCTTGTGCTCAGAAAATCCATAGTCACTCAGCTTTTACTTTGGAAAAATTTAAATTTTGCAGTTATTTCGAGAACCTCAGACAGGAATTCTGACTGAACGTCAGCAAAACATTATTAGTCATAAACACTTCCTGTTAGGCAAAACTGGAACTGAGCTGTGGATGCTGATACCAGGCATTTGTATCAGCAAATGATATTTGAGAGGGAGGAGAAAGTATGTAACTGGTTCACAGGGATAGGCAAGCGTGCCATTAGCTAGGCACAAGCCAAATTATCTCATAGTGCCCCTGTTTTGTTTGCAAAATCTCCTGACATTGTTTGAACTTAAAATACCCTGAGAACAGCTTTTCTTGCTGCTTTTCACTTCTGCTTTTGGTGGTAAGTAGAAACCAGAAGCTTCAGTGCACACAAAAATGGTAGTGATGGGAGAAAGAGAATTACATTCACTTCTTTCAAGTACCAATGGCAAAAGAAGCTAAAACTTCCCAGATTGGTCTGAGGTTTCAGGGGAGCATGAAGGGAGGAGGCTCGTGTGACTGCAGTTATTTCTGCCAGTGTATGGGGTGAGGGCCAGGTTATTTGCCCCCAGCCTGGCTGGGGAGTGCCCACTTGATGCCTTGAGCTTTTTTCTTATATTTTTTTGGATTTTAGTCTGACTATGTAGTTCAAATCGTAAGCTCTCTTGTAAGGTCTTTTCACAGATGTTTACATTTTTTTGAAGATAATGAGGGAAGAAAGACAAAATATAAGGCCCGGAACTCCTAGAGAAGCTCCAAGGGGCAGATCTAGGAGTGGGTTCAGGGAATTAGAAGGTTTCTGCTTGGATATATTGGGATTTTAGACGATTTTAGACTAGCTCTGGTTGGGCAAGTTAAGGGGCATAGGGTTTTGTAGATTATAAATGTGGGTTGATAAGCTGATTTGGGGGAGTGGGGGACTGTGGAAAACTCCCATTAAAGTGCTGTTCTTTTCTCTTCACCTCTATTAATTTGTTTGGCAGTTTTTTGTCTCCCAGGTGTTAAGGCATCACACCCAGATGCAGGGATTAAATCTGAATCACTAATGTTGACTGTGAATGGCAAAACCACAGCTTTGGAGCTTGAGGGACTTTCCTTTTCCCTTTTTTCCAGGTACACATATCCTTCAGGGAGGAACTCTCAGATTCTTGTCTTGTCACTGAGAAGGGGGTATTTGATCCCAAGCCCCTTGTTTTGGCAGAACACTAATTGCTAGGTCAGCCTGAGTCCTGTCAGGGTAAGCAGGGCTTTGTGAGCAGTTTCTACCGGTATGAAAAGCAGGTGCAATTCTTATCTTCCCTCAGACAATGCTCTAGAACCATGGGAAATGCCCAGCAGCAGGTCCCTTGGCCCTGGCAGGAACTCATCCCAGAGCGTGGGTGAGTTTTTGTGCACCAGCCCCTGCCTTTGGAGGTAACCTTCTGCTCTGGCAGCCACACCAGACGTGCTCTAAGGGTTTTGCCCTCAGTCTCCTCAATGTTCCCACACCAATGGCTCCTCTCCTGCACCCAGTCCTCCTGCCACTGGACTGTGCCTCTTCTTGCTCCCCTCTCAGGTTGCTTGTGCCTTTCATTTCCTTTTACCAGTTTAAGCAGTGTGTCGGGAATGACACAACGTGGTTTCATCCTCTTTCCATAACCCACCTTAGACACACAGAAATGTGCTTTAAACGGCTTCTGTGATGTTCCAGGATTTCCAGCTCTTAACCACATCACAGTTAGATGCTTGGTGGGTACTAACACACTTGGATTGCCACAAAAGATGAGAAACAGTACCAGAAACCCCCATAAAATTCTCTCAAACAGTCAAATGGCATTTTTTTTCTTGAAAAACACCTGTCTTACAAGCCGTGATGGAGGTTATGGGAGTATGTGGTTTGGGTTTCCACTTCTGGGGAAAAACAGAGCAACTATTGGGGCTGTCACCTGTGAGCACCATCCTTACACAAAGCCATGTTGATACCAAGCTGGTAATAATGGCTCATGCTAGATTGTCTATGCCAGCATGGCAGATGCTCACCAGTGCATTTCCTCAGGGTGCTGCAGGGCAGTGTCCTGCTTACTGAGCCTTGCAGTGACAGAGCCATTTTTGCAGGGCCAATAAATCTTCTCTGTTCTCAGCTCCACCAAGGGATTCTTTTTACTGAAAATGACCCAATCATGAATCAAAGGGTGGATCAGTGGCCAGTGCAACTCCCTCCTCTGCAGTAGGTTCCCAGGATGCTGGTGGATCACTCCTGTTCCCAATGCCTCGGTGTTCATCTGCACTTTCCTGCTCATAAGGCTACTGAGAAGATAAAAATTTATCAGTCTGTGGAGATAGACTCTCTGTCTGAGACTTAGCAGTTAGAAACCAAAAGACTGTCATCTAGACCGTGGCCTTTTCTTTCTATGTAGCTCATGGAGTCCAGTTTCATCCAGACCCTCATTGTGTGATGTGGGTCTTCAGGATATACAAAACGGACATAGCAATTACAGGCTGGTGTGAGAATGTCAAGCCCATTGCAAATGGCTTTTGTCCTTTCTTTCACACTGACAGGACTCATTTCCATGCAATGAAGAGGCCACCAGACCCAGCTTATGCCTACATTCAACCTTGACACTCAGGAGGAGACAACCAGCTCTTAGTTTGCTGTTTCCTGAGTTTTCTTGGGGAAATTTGGAGTATGGACACATGTAAAGGCTGTCAAAATATGTCCCTGCAAACCTATGAATATGATGTTGAAGATGATGTTCTATGGGGACTGGAGGAGCAAGGGACAAGTTTCAGTGCTCCAACAGGTCCTGCTGTCCCTGCTGTGAGGCCGTGAGCTGTCATCACTTTAGGATGCCAACTCTTCTTCCCTAGCAAGCACAGCAAGAAGCAGTGCTATAATAACTTCAGTAATATTTCAAAGTAGTTTCATTAATTAACCCTTTTGTGACTTTATAATTTTGCATCATGGGCCATAAAAGACCAACGATTTGCTCAACCCATTTTTTAAATTCAGCTGGAACAGAAATTCTCTGCAGGTTGCCTGACAGCAATGAATCACAGGGTCTATGTATACAGAAAAACAAGTTAATCGTGTTTATAGTATATATAAAGGATATATGCCTCCCACAGCTTCCCCAGGGAGTACCTTAACACCCAGAATGGCAAGCAGCTTCCTTGCAGACCACTTCTATTTCAAATTTACTTTTTCTTGACCTCTTCTCTTTTGACCTTTTTCTTTTCCCCTTGCCCTTTTTGCATGGAATTAAATTAAACCTAAGCCTGGGTGCAGGGTGGAGATGTGCCAGATCAGGGCTGCAGGGCTGGATGACTGGTGAGAAGGCAGGTTGCTGCAGACTGGGAGTGAGCCCAAAGGCTTTTATTCCTCAATGATGTGGCAAATGCCATGCTGGGCACCTCAGTATTATTATTCTGGTCTGTTGACCAAGCTCAGCTTACTCAGCCACGCTCAGGAGCTGCAGCAGGTGCAATGGGACATGATTACTTGCATTGCCTCGCCAGCAGTTCAGATGCCCTCCAGTTTCCTGTGTCTCCAGCCCAGCATGCGGGATTCCTGCCTTGAGACAAAGGTAAGTGTAGCACAATGTGGCCCTATCGCCTCTCTGCGAGGGGAAGCGGGTGATGGCCGGAGCTAAGGAGGCCCATCAGCAGCCCAAGCTGCAGGTCCTGCCCCTCAAGGTTCGGCTAAAGCCTGAACCGCAACCCTCAGCCTTGTGCAAACCGCAGGAGTCCGACTCGGTTTGAAAACTTCTATCGCCATCTAGTGATGTCCCTGCGAGAGACACACGTTCGCGAGCTGCACGACTGGGACCAGCGAGTCCCGTCCTCTGGAGCCCAGGATTTCCCGAGGGAGGGAGGAAAGGGCAGCTGGAAGCGGGGCAGCTGCAGCAGCCTCCACTCAGGGCGGGTGGCCTGGCTCCACACCGCACCAGCTCGCTTTTCTCTGGGAATACTGTGGATCCAAACTGTGGCTGAGCCTTCACAGGTGGCAGGGAGGGCACAGGGGTTACGTGCTGCCAGTGGGTACCAGTGGCTTCCAACTTGTCACGCTGCTGGCAGCCACCGGCTGTGGCAGCCAAGGAACATGAACCAGTGGTCACCTGTCAGGTGGCAGCGTATGAGCAGTGCTCAGTCTAAATCCCTAAGTGCAGCATGATCTCCCTTGTGTTTCATGTGTTAAATTAAGAATATAAATGTCCTGGTAATTTGATGTTACAAGCATTTTATGTGCAGTCCAGCATTACTGCTACAAAATATAGGACAAGCTTCAGATGCAAGAATTAATATGGTGCATAGAAGAAACGTGAAAAAAAAGAACATAAATGTCCCCTATGGAAAAATAGAAAAACAAAATAGAAAAAAAATAGAGAAAATTAGAAAATGGCAAGCACATGTCAATTCACCAGTGAAGTAAATTTAACCTATAACAGTTGAATTTTCTTAAACAGAAAACTCTTAAGAGATGACCCGAGATATTTGTGTAGTAGTAGCAGCAGAATCCAGCCTTACAAGATGAAAAAAATGGATACGCACAAAAAAAGTTAAATAAAAGTGTTGCTAGCTTCTTACTTTGTCCTTCCATGCCACCGTCTAGTGCAGTTCACACACGTGGAGTTATGTGAGCACATCCCTGCTGCAAAGTTGGAACAAGGAGCTCTTGGTCCTGTCCCAGGCAGTTGTTCCCACCCCCTTTGCAGAGCATGCCTCATTCTCACTCCTGCCTGGGACTAAACCTGATTTTAAAATGACATCATGATAAAATTGAATATGTATGGGAGTGAACAGGCAGGAATAGGGAACTGGAGAGCTTTCTGCTGCACTGCTGCTGAGGCTCTGATCCCAAACCCACAGTCTCAGTGTGCTCTGAAAGGACACTCTGGCAACTGTGGCTTGTTTTCCATTCCATTTTAGAGACCAATTCCATTTTCTTTTGAATCCACTCTTCTACTATTCCTGTCTTTTGCTTCCTTTGTTTCCTCATGGGGCACTCAAGTGCAGCTCCAGCCACTCACTGATGCTGGTGGCTGGATGGCACAGAGAGGTTTCCAGGCATGCTAGGCATACCCATGGTACTGATTCACCACATTGCTCTGCAAAGCCCACAGGCACTTTCTACTCTCTGCACCTCTGCTGATATGCAGTGTTTCTACATTTTCCTTCAGTTCTTGGTCTTACTTTCATCCAAATGACTTTTCTCCTAGAATAACACCACCAAGAGTTTCATCAGGAATGACTCAGCCTCAGTTGGTTTCCTCTCTGTGCAGCACAGGAGGAAGGAGGCATTTGCTCTTGTAGGCTGAGATCAGACTGGCCACAACATGTTTCTAGTGTCTGGGGTCAACAGTGGAAAGAACATTTAAGGAACCACATCTTATAACCAAATAGAAAATAAGGGGAGGCGGGGGGGATGTTTCTTGCCTTGGAAGAGTTCACAAATTTTTTGTTGAGACTTTCTTGGACTTTCTAGTGAAGTCACTCATGGTGGAAGGCAAGGGACAAAACCACAAAAGCAGTCATAAAAATGAGTAGACTGAAAGAAGTAAACTTTGAAAACAAGGAGAGCTGCAAAGAGGTATGGAACTGGAAAAAAGGTTTATTCACTGTTCCCACAGCTGAACTGATCTATTTATTTATGCTTTAATCCTTGTCAGAATTGTAAAACAGGGTCTTTGGAATTGTTCTTAGCTTGTGTGATCACTTCAAAGTAGTATTTAGGAAACGTGTTCCTGGCCAAAATAATGCCTAATAGATGCAGGGGATTTCCAATACATTCCAAGCCAGCAGTACAGAAGAAATGTAAGAAGGTAGTTTTGACTCCCAAACCCACAACCCATTTACCACTGAAATCTCTCAAAACGCAAATGTTGACTGTCACTGTTTTGCCCTTTAAAGAGATCAAAATCTTGGACATGGTGTATTCATTTGGAAAGACACAGGGAGAAACCCTACCGACCAAAAACTGTCCAGGATCCTTCCTTCAGCATTTGACAAATAACCTTAAGGTATGAGAAAATACCCATCCATCACCAATTAACTGTTCCTGAAGAATTTGTGATCAGAAAAAAAATAATTTTCCTAATCCTTCATGAGTATTGATTCAGTTCTTGTTAAGACCATTGGGCTGCCTGCCCCTGGCTCTTCCTCTCCTGGCACTGAAAAAGAATCCAATTATTCCATCTGCTTGCAGAAGTCTTGAGCTATGCAGGCATTTCACAGGGTGGCAGTACTTTCTTGTGCTGTGATATAACTGTCTTTTAGAGCACATGACCTAGAAGAGGATGGAAAAGACAGAAAATAGCATAGAAAGACATTCTCTCTTACTAGTGGCCCTAGTGGCCCTGCAGAGGGGCCTTGATGTGCAGCACAGGCCACTCACTCCATGTGTGGGTGGTGGAAGGGTAGGCAGCACCCAGACTCTTTCTCGAAGCTCCCCCCCGTACCCTGCTGCAGCCAAATGGCTCTTCACAGGCAGAAAACAGAGAAAAAATGTTGCATCATCTAGGACTTCCAAGTTTTGAAAGACCTTCTCCAGCATTTGTTAAAAAGAGAATTTAAAAAAACCCACTTGTTCTCAAACTCAAAATGTGTTTTGAAGAAAAAGTACTGTATGGTGGGTTTTGAGCAAACATGAAGACATTTCACTGTTACATGTGGAATTTGCTGAATGAATTAGTACCCTGTAACAAAAACATGCCAGTAAGATTAAAGTCAACATCTGTGCTTATGGCTCATACGGAAAGATGGTATTTCCAGGAGGAATCAGAACTTATTCCATCCAGTCATTATTATCACTATTCAGCCATATAAACATCATCTTGCTTGCACAGCCAGATACAGTCTGCACAACACTGTTAACCTGTTGACATATTAAAGAGGAACTATAGATTTCCCAAAAGGTCATAGCACTTCCTTGACAATGATGCAAGGACTTAAATATATGTGCAACACATCCTGCTGTCTCCCCCCTTGATCTGCAGACAGGATCATGAAGGCTGAGCAGAACTGTTTTCTGCAACCAGATATGCTTTTTTTGACAAAGGGTTCCTGTTCCAGGTGAAGAGAAATCATACAGTAAGAAGATTTGCTGCCTTCTCTCAAAAAACTTTATTAGTTTATAAAAAAATGACCAGGAAGTTCCTCCCTGCCTGGCTATAATACAGCTTCCTTCAGCCTGCAAATTAAAAACTGCCCTTTGGCTGCTCTGCTCTGTATACACTACAGTCCTTATTAAATAACATCTGACTGAAAAGGATCTGGAAAATCAAATAGAGTTTACAACTGTTGATAGAGCTGGAGGAAACTACATAAAGATAAGTGCTTTCATGTTTCAATAGCACAAGACCTATAAAAAGAATCATCAATGTGCAACATCATTTCTCGAAGTATAAACCACTGGTCCTGTCTTCTACAAGCCTGGAACTCACATCTCGATAAAAGTTGTACACAAACCACTTACCACTTAGCAAAGCTTTAGCTTACAGTTGTTTCCATTGAAGAGTCCTCAGCCACTTGTGGATTTCTGAATTTTTTTCACTATTAATATTTTTTATAACTGTTGGTTTAGGGGCATCTAAGTCTGTCATTAGCAGCTGATTTTAGAAGCAGCTCTTAAATCCATGTAAGTTTTCACAAACTTTACCTTACTGAATCTTTCATACTGACATTTCCTAGGGTCTGGGGGAAAGTGGTCAGGTTTTTTTTTCTCATAATTTGAGCAAAAATACTTAACTTCTATTTAGGACTAAGTGAAAATAATACATTTACCATTAACATTTTTGTTTAGGATTGAAGTGGAGATGAGCTAGCACTAGGAGGTTAGAAGGCTCTCTGCTAATTTTCATGCTGGATTTTGTCATATTGACATTTTCTGCATAGGTGAGCTTGCCATCCAGGAAATCTGGGTTTGGGAAGTGGTCTTGCAAGGATGCTAGTGAATCACTTCTATGTAAAAGCATTAACAAAGCTAAAAGCTGATAATACTGCCATTAAAAAATAGAATCTTACAAAGCTTAAAAATCTCTAACATGAATTAAATTATTTGGGAGCTAAAATAAAACTTAGTGTCTGGCAATCTAATATATACCTTCGAAAAACTTTCTGTCTGGTGTGACTGTAGGATGAAAATCCTCAGACAGGGAAATTAGTTATTATATTTGAAGACATTTAAAGACCCCCCCTAAAACACTTTATACAACTTTTCTTTTTCTTTAAATAACAGTACTTCTCTATTTATGTTGTTGCAACACTAAAGCTTACAAATCACCCCAAATTCTGCAATAGCTTGGGGTTTTTTACACTCCCTAACTCTTAGAGTCAGCAAATATTTATGAAAATTTTGCTTTTCATGAAAAATATTCTAGTCCTGATGGCTGTGAGATATGTTCACTGCTATGAAGGTTGTGCGCCTTAAGCTGGAAAATCACCCCATTATCTCCAAACCTGCAGTAGGAAACTGTGGTGTCTAAGCTGGTGTCAGGCACTGGAGGGAGACAGACTCGGCTCCTGGTTTTGCAGCACCTCAGACCTGGTCAGGCTGATTTGTGAATGCCACCATGCTATGCCCTTACCAGGGGTCATCCTCCCCTTCACACTCTGCTGGGGGATTTCTGAGCATCGCTCCGCTCTCATCTGGGAACCATCGCCCTCCGGCGCTTTTCCGAACAGTGTTTTTGAGGGGAGGAGAGCCCTTCCCCCCTGACTTCTGGGTCAGGCCGGGGTCTGTCTCGCCGGGCCGTTTTTGGGAGGGTGTGGCCGCAGCACGGCGGCGGTCGGTAGGTGGCGGCGCGTCCCCGGCCGTGGGGACCGCTCTGCCCGCAACCCCCGGCAAACGGGGTGGGCCCCGGGGGAGGGAGGGAGAGGCAGGGTGAGGATATTGTAAACGAGCCGCGGGGCGAGCGAGAGGTTCTCTTGGTGCCGGAT
Organism: Calyptomena viridis; assembly: GCA_013390005.1. Taxonomy (NCBI): domain Eukaryota; kingdom Metazoa; phylum Chordata; class Aves; order Passeriformes; family Eurylaimidae; genus Calyptomena; species Calyptomena viridis. The sequence goes on along the minus strand of WEIV01028238.1, from coordinate 304,553 downwards.
GGTTCTGTTCCACATGTGTTCATACGGCCTGGGCAGGGATGGGTGACACCAGAGGGAGGGGTGTTTAACGTGCTGTTAAGCGGGCTGAGAGGGATAAGCGACATTGGATAACAACGGAGAGAGAGCCACACACACCCCCAGCCTCATATTTATTAGCTGCATTTGTGTCGCAGGAGACAGGCAGCACTGGCTAAAGTATAGATAGGGATCTCCTGGGGCCGAGGGGTTTCCCCTTCATTTGATATTTAACTTTGGGTGAGTTATTTAAACTTTGTGTGCTGGGTCCTTGTGCATATTAGAATTTTTCATGGTAGCCTCCAAATCATGACAGCCTGCAGAAAACAGGATCACAGAATCATAGAATCATTAAGGTTGGCAAAGACTTCCAAGATTTGAGTCCAACTTTTGACCAAATACCACCATGTCAGACAGACAACGGCACTAGGTGCCACATCCATATTTCTTCAACACTAGCAGAGATGGTGACTCCACCACCTTCCCGGGCAGCCCATTCCAATGCTTAGCAACCCTTTCATTGAAAAAATTCTTGCTGATGTCCAACCTGAACCTCCCCTGCACAACTTGTGGCTATGTGTTCTCATCCTGTCACTAGTTGCCTGGAAGAAGAGGCTGAACCCCACCTGACTACAACCTCCTTTTGGGTAAGTTGTAGAGAGCAATAAGGTCTCCCCTGAGCCTCCTTTTCTCCAGGCTGAACAACCCCAGCCTGGAGTGCTGCATGGGGTTGTTGTGACCCAACAGGGTCCAACACTTTGCCTTATTGAACCCCATACCGTTGGCCTCAGCCCTTTGATCCAACCTGTCCAAATCCCTCTGCTGAGCCTTCCCACCCTTCAGCAGATCAACACTCCTGCCCAACTAAGTATAGTCCATGAACTGACTGAGAGTACACTTGATCTCCTCATCCAGATCATTGATTAAACAGGACTGACCCCAATACTGAGCCTTGGGGAACACCACTGGTGACCAGCCACCAACTGGATGTGGCGCCATTCACCACCACTCTCTGGCCTAGACATCCAGACAGCCTTTTACGCAGCAAAAAGTGCACTTGTTCAAGGTATGGGCTGCCAGCTTCTCCAGGAGAATGCTGTGGGAGACAATATAAAAGGTTTTATTGAAGTCTGGGTATTCTGGACAGCCACAGCCTTTCCCTCATCTGCTAGACAGGTCCCCCAGTCATAAAAGACCAGGTCAGTCTAGCAGGACCTGCCTTTCCTGAACCCATGCTGGTTGGGCCTGATCTTCTGGATAGTCCTGTGTGTGTCATGTGATAGCACTCAAGATGACCTGTTCCATAACCTTCCTCAGCACCAAAGTCAGGCTGATAGGCCTGTAGTTCCCCAGATCCTCCATCCAAACTTTCTGGTAGATGAGCATCACATTGGCTAACCCCCAGTTGTCTAGAACCTCCACAGTTAACCAGGATAAATGGTGGAGAGTGGCTTGGCAAGCTCTTCTGCCAGATCCCTCAATACCTCGGGTGGATCCTACCCAATTACATGGACTTGTGTGTACCTAAATAGCTCAGCAGTTCACTAATTACTTCCTCCCGGATTGCAGGGGATCTATTCTGCTCCCTGTCCCTGCCTACCAGTTCATGGGGCTAGTTGTCCTACCAGTCTTTCTGTGAAAAACTGAGGCAAAGAAGGCACTGAGTACATCAGCCTTTTCTTCATCCTTGGTGACAATGTTCTCCTCTGTGTGCAATAAAGGATGAAGATTTTTTTTGGCCCTTCTTTTGTTGTTGATGTATTTATAAAAACAGTTTTTATCTTTTACAGCAGTGGCCAGATTGAATTTTACCTGAAATTTCTTGTGTGTCAAGCCACGGTTCCACAAGGCTGTTTTCCATAGAAGCTCAGTGGGAGGCCCCCACAAAATCAGCTTGACCAGTTCTGTATCAATTGGAGGTAGGCTTCTTCACTCCTTCCTACTCCTGCACTCTCTCTCTCTCCAAGAAAGTAGCCATGGGGGCAACAGGAAAGTGTTTCCATGCCAAATACTTAGTGCTTTATGGGAAGCACAAAAAGTTTAGCAACACACAGTTATGGAATAATTTGAGTCACATGAGAATTTATCCTTAAAAAAAAGATGGATTTTTTTTCCCCCATTCTAATGATATATGTCTTCAAATGGATCTAAGCCCTCTTGGAAACCTGATATATGCTTGGCTTCAATGAAATCATGGGGCAGTAAGTGCCAGAGATAATGTGATATAAAAACTCTTTTCTTTTGTTCATTTTAATATAATTCTTAAACGTGTAACTTTTCTGTCTTATTAAGTTACACAGTTCCAGTGTTTCCTATTGCTCTTTTATTTTTTTACCTCTGTCATCATTTTAATTTCCAGTCTTTCAGCTCTCACTATCTCTGTATCTCTTCTTGTGAAAGACTGATGGAGCTGAGCAAATTTTCTTGTCAGGGTAGATTTAGGACTCATAGAACATTTTCAGATACTTTTTTGTTGACTTTAAGTGAGCTATGGCTGTTTGTAGTATATGAGATTTCTACCTATGAATATCCCAGCATTTTCATCAGTCTTGGGGAAAAATCCTGAACCTCTTGAAATCAAAGGACACTCCATCGGGCTTTATGGGTGCAATTCAGCTCACAGCTGAATGTAGGTGTTCTGCTTTGTGAGGCAAAGCCCTACCATGTACATGCTGCAGACAAAGAGGCAGATTTAAGGACCAAAAGCCCCACAAGGATGTCACAATACCACAGCCACTATCGTGCTGGGGAGTATAGTCAGAAACAGCAAGGGCAGACTGACAGACATCAAGAGAAGCAAACATGTGACTTCATCCCTCTTTGCCACATACAGTGGAAGTTCAAGCTCTGCTGTCGTCGTGCTCTGTGAAGAGTGTTGACTCCTGCCTTTAAAGGGTTGGCATGACTTGCAGACACACAGTGACTGCTGCAGATGGTGGCTGGAAGGCTCGATTATGCATAGCACGGAGGGGCAGCATCAATTAGCACTGGAAAATTGGCACAGAAGGTTTTTCTGACCTGGAGAGATCCAGCTCAGCAGTGTACTTGGTCTGGACAAATGCAGGTGTCTAGACTTTGTGCTGTGTCTTTAGAAGTTCTGCTGGATATAGGAGTAATCTGGCATATTTTTAAGGGGCAAAAATGACCAAGGCAGAGCTGTTCCTTTGGCTGAAGGATATGAGAGGAGACACTTTTATAACCATCAGAGTAATCCTAAGCAAATCCTGAAACTTTAATGGGAGTCATTTTAGCATATTTCCTGTAATTTGTAATATTTATTTTGATATATGTTCAGAAAGTTTATGTAATATTTTTCATGCATGAACTACTTTTGGCAAAATACAGAGATCTTCACATGCATAAAAATTTGATATTATGATTGGCCAAGCTTTAATAAATTATCTGTAATAGCTAATATTGGCCATGTGTTTGGAACAGGGATGTGCCAGGACCACATTACCCAGTGCTCTGGCATGGAAATATCTGCTTATTACAGATGACCTGACCTCAGCTGGCCTTTGTGTGACTGCTACAGAAATTGGTCTGACCTGTGACCCTGTTTTCTACTCAGAAAGCTTTTCCAGACTACAGAAAATTGCAGCTTTAGGGGCCAGATTACTCACTTATAGCTCGTCTTTTACCCCATATCTGTCATTTTCCTGTGACTGTGACAGCATTGTGTTTTGGCTTTGAATATCCTCTGCACAATGGGAAAAATGCTGTCAAACAAACAAATGGACGAAAATTGATCTTGCCATCGATCATGTAGTATCAAGGAAGCTCTCTTCCATCAGAAAGAGTAATAGTCTAGATCTGAATCCAGCTTACATCTAGCAAGGATTATTAATTTCTGCAACCAACTGAAAATCATGCGGGGGAAAAAAACGAAAGAAAAAAAGAAAGAAAGCTGCAATTAGATAAGAAACATTTGGAAATGGGAACTCCTGTGGTATCTCCTTGAAATACCCGTGAAAAGCCCTGTGTTAACTACACATGAGAATTGTTCTGTATTAAGTGCATGGCTGCACAAGGATCAAACTTTTGAAATGAAAATGAAACTGAAATGGTTTTATTAACATATGTGAGAGAGCATTATAGTGCTTGATGTCCTCAGCCTGCTGGATGCCTTTCCCCATGGGTCCTGCTCATCCCATCAGTGGGCCTGCCTGGGAGGAAGACATCTCCTCCTCCTTATCCAGGATCTGGGGTTCCCAGACTTCAGTACATCACCAGCTGGTCTTCACTCACAAGCCTGTCTTTCTTCTTGAGGGAAAGAGTTTTCTGACCGCTGATCTGCGGAAGGTCCCCTTGGCCGTCACTGCCAAGCCCAGTGACGGGCTTGAATACGTGCCACTGTGTCAGCCTGTGCCCTCAGAATGCCCGGCCGTGGGCAGGGTGTCAGGTGCGGCCGAGCTGAGGAGCCTGGAGCACTCACCCACCTGCACAGTGCTCGCCAGCCCGACTGCTCACCGGGATGCTCCGTTTGCAAAAATACAGAGGCATTAAACCACACCGGGACTGAACCTTCCCTTTTATATATTTTACACCAAGTAGACCAAATTGAGGTCGGTTCAGAGAAGAAAGCGGATCGGTTTCCAATCAGTCGCAATGGCAGAGCCGCGATGTCCCGGCGCTGCCGCCCGGGCGGGCGGTGCCGCTCCGTGAGAAGGCGCTGCGGGCAGGGCCGAGCTGGGGAACATAGGCGGCTTTCTAGCACCATCTCGTGGGCAGACAGGACCCCACGTCAGCTCAGCAGAATGCTTTCCCCACGTTGGAGGTTTAAACAAACGGCCATGAAAGTTTACATTTGATCTCTGCTCTTTTTTCCATTCATTCCTCAGCGGCATCGTTTAGCAAAACGATACACTGGTACACGAAAAAGCAGTCTATCCCTGCAGGCACGGGAGATCAGCCCATCACAGGAGCTTGACTCCACAGGCTCTGAAGAAAACTCAACATTTTGTAACAAAAAACCAGGTTTGACAGAGCTGCTACTAATTTAATTTTGTTACCTGAAATATATGGGAAAGCCAGCTCTAAGCAGATAAGAACAACAAAAAACCCAAACCAAACAGAAAGAAATGCAGA
>WEIV01028238.1:28872-299383 GCA_013390005.1 Calyptomena viridis | reverse complement strand
AAAACCAACCAACCAAAAAACCAGACACAACTCCCCCCCCAAAGAAACCAACCCTCCCCCCCCCAAAAAAACCCGAACCCAAACAAAAAAAACCAACCAAAAACTCACATTAATTTTCTATTATTTATAACATGGCTGTCATACACCAAAAATGTGCCAGAATTTTCCCTATGTTTTTTTTGCCACCCTTGTTTTAAAACGTGCAAACAATAAACAGAGAACAGATAAGGCTCAGCCACAGCTGATAGGGGTATATGAAAAGAAGCAGTGAACAGCGAGAGTATCTAGAGCACCCAAGAGCTCCTGTAGCTGTAACTGGGTTTATAGGTTTTGTTGAAATCAAACAACCTTTCAGCTAAGCTTTAACACCATTTTTGCTCATTATACATAGGACGACCAGGCCAACAGGTACCTTTCAGCAAAACCTCCTGATCATCCTACTCCAAATGTGAACAAAGAACAAACCTGGGTTTTTTTCATCCAAGGGAGGGATACAAATTCAGGTGCTGTCTGGAGATATATATGGAAAGGAATATATAGGAAAGAAATAGAACTATGTCTTTGCTTGCTTAGCAGCACTCCTCATGGCACAGGGCTGTAACCAAAGGTTAGGGTTTTCGCTGGATTGTCACAATGCCAAATGTTGGAGGTCCAGAAGCTTTAGTTGTCTTAGTAGACTTGTGCTTTATTCACTCAGACTTGGAACAGAAATTGGTAAGAAGATTGTTAGAGAAATTTCCAGTGGAACAGAAATGGTGGGAGTCCCAGTGCAAGTGACTCCTCTGGAGAAGCTTTCTGGGTACTGTTGGAGCCAGCACAGCAAGGGTTTTCCCTGGCTGAACTGTTGGCTGCTGTGGGTTTTCCCAAACCTCTGTTTGGAAATCCCAGATGCTCCTGTTGTTGTACCTTATTTCAAGTTTCATCAGGCTTGAGCTGAGTGGAGGTTTTTTGTGAGCAGAACAGCACCCAATTTGCACAGTGCTGATGTAAACATTAGCTTCAAATAATTAGTGCATGTGGCCAGTTAATCATCTCGCTGGCTCCAGGTGGAAACGTGCCAAGAAGTTTCTGTAGTAGTGAGTTCATTACGTTTGCACTTTATTTGCATTGGATATTTAAATATTTCTGTATCCTAGTCACAGTTTCCCCCACCAGTTCTTACAAGTGTTACGCATGTTTTGGATGGAGCTGAGCAGAAAATATTTTTATTTAATATGTAAATTCACAGCAATTTTAGAGTAATTGAATCAATTTGGGTCAAGTTTGATAAATTATTTTGATGAAAAGTGGGGAGAATGCCTGCAAAGTATCTTGACATTTTATTTATATTTTCATTTTGACATCAGGCTATATTTAGCAACAAAAAAAAAATCAGGCCCGAATACTTTCCATTTGGCAGTTGAAAAAAATCTGGTTTTTACCTAGTTATACTGGAGAGTTGGTCAGAGTTTGGTGATCCAGTAAGCACGTCTTCATAGGAAAAGAAATATTTTGATATTATTTGTGGTTGACCCTATAATGACTTCCCACCCAGGGCTGTAACAAAGGGTTTTGCAAACAGGGGTCTTGTAATACACATAGTACCTGAAGAAATTGTTATGACAATTTGGTGTCGTATGTTACACAGCACCCCTGCCAGATTACCTTCGAGGGCTCATAAATCATTGCAACAAGAGGAGAATATCTGTAAGATGAGAGGCAGAATTCCTTGTAGATAGCATCTCTGACAGTCTCTGGCCAGGAAATTTCAGTGGCTGTGTTCATAAATTAATGTCTCAGCTCCCACCTCAGACTCAATATCATTCTGATATCATCAGTATCATAAGGAACACTTGTGAAGAACTTTGTCAGGTCTTGCCCCTTTTTCACACCCATGTGCCTTGCTGGTGCATAGTCAAGTTTTCAATATGAATACTGATCATGCTCATAAGCTGCTTAAAGCATATGGTACAGAGGAAATAAGAAAGTAAAATGTAGTTGACATAGAGGTGTTGCACTCCTGCATCCATGGACCGTCATTTCCTGCACTTCCATTAGTATAGTTCATTACCATCTGATAGATGACACACTGCTGTCAGTACTCTGGTTTGTGTATATTTGCACAAGAGTGTGAGGTGTGCAAATACTTTCCCAATATACAAATATATTTTTATATATATAGTGCATGATAAATATTTAAATGTGAAAAAAACCCTGATCAATCTGTCCTCTGGTCATGTTCTTACTTCTTGTTCATTATTTATATGCATTTGCTGAATAACACAGACAAACCATTTTCCAAGTAGGAGTTTTCTGGGAATCATTCACTTCAGCTATTCACTATTCATCTTTTGTGGTAGCAGACCGGCTACTTAAACCACACAGTGGTTTTTGCCTAATTCCTAACTGGGTATTTATAAACAGTAAAATAAAGGCAGGCAAATCGTGAATGCTTTTCTTTGATTGTGAAGATCCTTGTTTGCCTGCCTATGTTGGCACGTGTCTCAAGAGCAGCCTTGCCCTGAACTGAGTACATCTGTAAACACGCAGAAGTCTGGGCTTTAAGGAAAGTTTTGTGTATGTAAAGGAGCATAGCATGTGGAAGACATGTTTCAGGCCATAGAACCTGTCATGTTGTAGTGTTCTGTTTATCTGTTTCTGTGTTTCTATGCTTTAATATGTAGTTCTGTATCCTCTCCCCAGTTTAATCCTATCTTCACTCCTCCCCCATTATCCCCACATATGGACTCAAATCACTCCCATCCTTCCCTAAACCACTCCCACCTCCCCTTCCCATTGGCCATTCTCTAATCCCCTGCCAGAATATGGACCTCCCTTATAAACCCATGCAGACAGGAAGTCAGGGTCAGATCCTGTCCTGGACCCCCATGGGTCTGACCTCCTCTGGAGCCTCACGACAACAGAGGATCAATAAACCATGTATGTCCACCACGAGGGTCTCCATGCAACCTTCTTACCCTTTGATGATGCTTTCCTGGACTAACTGAGCTAGCAAGACCAAGAACCAACCCAGGCATTGCATCACTGCCACATATGTTTTGGGTGGGATCTAACAGTTTTCATGTCTACAGTGCCAGATAATGTTGGTTGTTCTAATTCTCAAGGCTTCGGTCTATCTGCTCTCGTTTTGTGCATGTATGCCTCTCTTAGTCACAGGGATGTCTGTTTGCGTGGATCCTTCCTAGCACCTGCATCGCTGGATAGGGCTGTCATGCCAACATTAAAAGTGATAAAAAATGGAGAGACAGAGAGATATTCGTCATTGGAGTTCATCTGAAACAAGGGTAACACTTGGTCCCCGCTGAGCTGAAAGAGGGAGAGGCTGCCCTCTGGCATATCTGTGTCTTGTCAGGCAGGTCAGGATCTGTGTCTGTGTCTTGACAAAGGACTGAGAAGAAGGGAGAGAGGAGAACCAGGTTGGTAAACCTTGCCGCTCCATGTGATTTGGGGCTCTAGTGTTGTCACCTAGGGACAGTCCCACCAAGAATGGTGCACATGTAATTGCTGCTCATGGAGCAGTGACTGCCTAGAGTAACAGTGTTTGCAACACCTCTGGGACCTGATTCTGGGGACTGTTTATAGGGAGGACTCCGAGTGTCTAAAGAATTTTAAAGGAAAAATATCCCAACATATCTATATATTTTTCAAGTGGCAAGTGGCTGGGATTTTTGTGGATTGCATTTCTGCGTGCATTTAAATTCTGCTTATGTGTTAGTTCATGTGGCTATACCTTTTTCTTCATGGGCCTAGACAACAGTGGTATCCTGGGGCAGAGAATGATGTTCTTGCTGCCATTTAAGACACACACTTTCTGTAACTTGTTTTGCCTTGGCTGTATCATTGTATCTATTGCAAGATTTATTGCAGAGACCATCATCATCATAAATAACTAGATGGAGAAAGTGGAATTGCCATGGTGATGTGCAAAGCAAGTAGTCTTTGGTCTGTAATTTAATAATAAAACAGTGAGTTGGACTGTGGATCCTGTTGAGTAGGCTTTGGTACTTCAGCAGAAGGAACCAACCCCCACCTTGGAGAACACAGGAACACAAACCCACTTCAGATAGCCCCTTGCTTCTTCCAGAACTGTAGGTAAGTCAACAGTGATTCTTCCTCCCTTACCTGCAATGCTTTTCACCAGCAGATGTCAATATGTTTTATCAAAGTGTTCATTCAAACATAGTGATATGGAGACAGAGCAAGGCAAACTACTCATAAAGCACTTGTGTTTCCTGCACTATGTGGCACTGGAGACCAAGAGGACTTCTCCTGTGTTTTGGGAGAGAGAAGCTATTACCTGAGTATGATGATGAGTCAGAGCCAGGATTATGATGTTATGGCAGAACAAGGTGAGGGAGCTGTGCTTACCAATCTTTCCTCAAAGTGTTATCAGTGCATTGTGAAAGTAGAGGAGGAGGGGAAGGGCTACTGTAGAAGAGGAAAGAGAGAGGAGCTGAAATGTAGTGGATTTTACAAAACATAAGTCTGAGCACAGAAACCATCCAGAAGCATCCCTAGATTGTGTGAAAAAGGAGAAACTCTTTACTTTCCAGGCCAAGGACTAAATGCAACACCTTTAAAAGAGTGTCTCAAAGTGTGGGGATGAATCAGCACTGGGGATGTCAGGCAAGGTGTCCTCCTTCTTTATCTGTGTGACTCCTGAGTTGTTCTCCTGTGAAGTGGTGAAGGGCCAGATCTGTCTACTGAACCAGGGATTTTGTGCATATAGAAATCTTTCTCTGCCTCTACCAAGAGAAATTGAGATGCTGAAAAAACCCCAGCATTTCTTTAGCCTACCTGGGATGAATGTCAGGGTTCTGAAAAAAGTAGGCTGTCGAGTTAGGATGACCAAGGGTGAAGGAAATGGGAATGGGGTAGGCTGCATCTCCTCTGCAGACTTTCATTAAGGTGGGCCCAACAACCCTGTAACACTATGTCTGAAGTCTTTGGATGAGAATGTTTATTCCTCTGCAGATGCATCAGTGAAAACTGATGGAGCTGGCCAGTGAGTGTGCCAGAGAGCCACACTGGATCCGCTTACTAGTGTGATGAGGTATAAGTTTCCATCTTCTCCATGTGATGTCTGTAAACCCATGACCTTGCTAAAGAAGTAAAATTAAAAAATGAGTAAAACAAGGCCTCATTTTGTATCCGTGTGAGATTACTTCAACAGTCAGTTTTAAACCACAGTCAACAAAGTACCTTGTGTTTATCAAGGCACATTTTCCATTTTGTATACAGACCTTTGTGTTTTTTTTAAATTTGAAAGGTCATTTTGAGAGCCCACAATGGCCCCACTTACGTAGATCCAACAGAATTTCTGGAAATGTTTAGTTTGTATACTATGTTGAAAGCTCTCTCAAACGAAGTGCTTATCATTTAATCTATTTATAGAAACCCTTGCTTCTCCTAAATATACTCTCTTTTTTCTCCCTTCTAAGAAAGCCTTACTTTCTTTTAGCATCATCGTTTTTTAGAATTTTATCAAGAGCATTAAGGGATAGTCAAATTTATTCAAACTGAAGAAAAATATATGAGGTTTTCTGCCTTTTCCCTTTAATTTTTTTTGTTTTTTATTTTAGTCTGGAAAGACTGGTCTGTCTTGATTTGGTGACTTGGAAAGACACAAGTGAAAAATAAGGTAAAAGACATGCTAAGGTAAAAGACTCTCTTAATATATATCACTTTCAGTCTACTCTGGTAGACTCCAGAGCATGGGGTTGAACTACACCTTCAGTAGCACCTGAGCAGACTGTCCAGAAGGTAGACTTATTTAAGCGTATCTGAGGGCAGCACTGGGCCCCATGTTTTGTTCTCAGCTGTGGGCCCGACTCTGCCATGGTGAGATCAGGCCATGAAGAGAGGCAAGGAAAGGTCACAGAACTGGGTTATGCTGGGAGTAAGTACTTACAGAATTTAATTTGGCCATGGAAATATTCCCAGCACAGCAGTATTCCCCCTCGTTAAAGGATGGAATATTGCTGTAGCCCATAACCTCTGTAGGGGAGGAATTAACTCTTAAACTGAACACTGCACTTGGATAGGAAATGAGCTTAGTGGGGTCTGTGTGCTAAGGTGTGTGTGTGCTTTGATACAAATACTCTTTCAAGTTTCAATCTATGCACAGAGTAACACTGGTCAAACACAGACAGAGAATTAATTACTATGAAGTGGTTTCTGCCTAAAAAACATCCTTATTAGCTAATCAGTCCACCTCTGGATGTTTTCTAGTGTAATATAACTGTGTGGAGTACTAAAATAATTATGAAAACGAAATGGAGATCTTATTTTTCCAGATGGAAAAATAAGTGTGAGAGAGACCTTTCTAGCTGCATTTTTTTGCCTTGTTTGTGAACAGGTTCATCCATGGAAACACATGTTTTGAACTTCAGCCTTGCTGGTCTGTATGAACCTCCCAGTGTGTGGAATCATAAGCACAGCTGCAGCAAGGGTCTATGATCTTGCTGTGCAGAACTGCAGGATTTGGGGAGTCTGGATGGTATATATATCCAGAAATCAAGCAATGTTTTGCTTTGTTCTGACTTTCCTTTGGTTTCCTTTTCTTGCTTTGGTCCATAGTATAAAAAAATGAAATGAAAAACTTAGGATTTGGTTGTTTTTCCAGGCTGGTTTTAGTCCTAATAGAAGTATAAACAAAAAGTTGATGTTTTAATTTTGATCTTTTTTTTGATCACTCATTCTTGCATGGCAATTTTGCAGAACATACACTAATGCTCTAATGTTGTCAAACAAATATGCATCTCCTGAATAATTTATGGGAGAAAACTTTTTATTTTTTATAATTGTAACTTTTTATAATTTATGGGAGAAGTAACATTTTCTGATATTTGCTCTGTAATATTGGGCCTCTGTGGTGAAGGGATAAATTGGAGTCCCAAAAATATTCTTTCATCACTCACATAGCTTACTGAAAATGCAAGTACAATTTCTGCCAATTAATAGAGCTGAAGCATAACATTATTATTACATTCTTAGTTTTTTAATATGTTTTATTTCTAACCAAAATATGGCTCATCTGCTAAATGAACTGAGACTTAGCTTAATCTTTTCTGGAGTGTTTCTGAGTCCAGATCACTCTTCTTTTCTTGAGACATTTCATAAGTTTTAAGTTTCAAATTATCCTCAGATCATTCTTAGCAAAATGTGACCAGCTTTGATCTTACATATGTATAAAACATGATAAGTTTCAATTTTTGACTGAGGCATTTCCAACTACATATTTGGTTTGATAGATGAAATTTTACCTTTTTGCTGAAGAATATGATCTGGATATATGTGTAAGACACAGTGTGTGTTACTCTACTTTTCTCAGCTGTTTGTTCCTGATTTTTTGTCATTGCTAGAGAGGATTCAAGAAAATACATTCGATGTTTCACAGTGACATTCTTAACCAAGCATCATGCAAACTCAGTTTGTTTATACTGATGAATCTTTCTGTATTTAGCAACTTTGGTGAAAGCCCAGTGCCTTTAAAGACATCCTTTCTTCAGCTGAAATGCCAGGATTTGTGGTCCATGTTCTGGCAAAAATCATAGCACTCCAAGGGTCACTGCAACATCCCAGCTGCACGGAGTCTAGTAGAATGAATGTATTTCTTTAAATTTAATTTTAATTTTATAGCTAGCACCAGTCTCAGTTTGTTCGGGCTATTTCCATCCTTTACAGAAATATGGTGTTGTATCTGTTGTGCCAGAGGTTTTTCTTCTGGCAACATCACTGCTGAAGCTGCAGTTTATTGGCAGAGCAATTTTAAACTCCTGGCTTTAGCAGATGTTGTCAGACCAGTGCCTTGATATTGACCACATCACCTTCTTGGACACCTTTCCCAAACACTGAACTTTCAGTTTTCTCTCTCATTTTGCTTCTTTGCTTTTCTTGACCCCTGCAGTCATTAGCTTTGCTGTTGTCAACATATTTGCTCCTTTTTGTGTTGGGTTATTCCAAGCATGCCAACAACTTAAAGAATTATTAATTTTAAAAAGAAATTGTTAGGTCTCTCCTTCCACTCCTCCAGTATTACAGTCCAAGAGCAGCTTGTCTTGTAAGAATGTAGCGAATGCTCATTATGGAGAAATATTGTGTTCTACAATACATTACAATGAAATTAGACTTTCCTTCATCTCTGTACTGATACTATCCTGAATGATAGTTGCTGAAGTGGCAACTTTGTCCCTTGAGCTTTATGTCTTCATGTAATTTTGACCTCTGGCTCCCCAGAGTGGAGTCAAGAATTTTGCAGCATTTTGAACCCTACAGTAGTTTAAATAATTTTCTGCTTTCAGTTTCGAATTCTGGGCAAACATCCCATAAAATAGTTTCATTGTGTATTGCAATAGTTGACTTATTTTTCAACATGAGTGTAGAATGGTTTGTTCTATTAAAATTCTGCCCTGAGACTTCAATGATACTATACGTTTGTAATCATACTTTATTGTCCTTACCCTGCATTTCCTTCATATAGAGAAAAAGAAAATGCTGAATACATCTGAGGGCTATTTCTTCGCCTGTACATCAAAGTCTGACTTATGGTCCCTCTGCTTTTCCTGGTTAATAGAAAGATTCTATTTTTACATTGCTTTTTGAAAAACTCTCACATGAGAATCTCCTGATTTTTCTCCACCATCAAGGTGTTTAAATGTACTGCAGAGGAAATGTAGTTCCAGGGCAGGACCCAAAACAGTCATATAGTCCTGGTGATGGGGACAGTTTTGTAAAGTCATAGAACCATACAATCACAGAATGGTTTGAGTGGGAAGGGACCTTAAAGATCATATGCCATGAGCAGGGACACACCAGGTGCAGATAGCAAATCTGAGGACCAAGTTAGGGAGGGATGATTGTGAGTCTTTACTAGCTCGTGCAAGTTGTTGAGGTGGTGGGAGAGGACTCCTTCTCAGCTGTCCTGTACCTGCACGACTGAGGATGAGGGCACTGCCACTGAGCCAAGGCCAGACACTCTGCAGAGCAAGTCCAGGCACTCATCGGCCAGTTACACACAGGGCTGTACACAGGTCCTGCTTCTCCATCCCCAACCTGCTACTTTTTCTTAGAAGCTGATTATAAAAAGTTGTTTTATTTTATCCGGACATCCATCTCTGTTCTGGTCAAATCAGTAAATAAGACACAATTACAATCAGGTTCCACTTGAGTGCTGGTAAAAGCAATAGAAAAAACCCTCCCATTCCTGTTTTGTTCCTATTTAATCCTACTTAATTGCATCTAGTTGCCTCAGGGCCTGAGAGAAGTATCTTCCATTTCCTACCTAGTGTTGCTTCAAAGTTGGGCCAGAGCTGCTGGAAACTGGCCTGAGTGGCGGGTCAGCCTAATGTCCTTCCCTATGGAACAGGCAAAGTGCAGTGATGAACAGCTGTGGTCACTGATGGGTTGAAGGCATTTGAGAGTCCTTGTCCTTGTGCCATCTCTGCAGAAGCTGGCCATCCAAGCAAGATGCCTAGGAAAAGAGCATGTAAGTAATGGATTTAGTTGAACCAATGCCCTAGGACACAGGGAACACTGAAGAGCAGCACACAGGAAGCATCTCCAACACAGTGCCAGTGCAGAGCATGTCACACTGCTAGATACAGCATGCCCTATTTCTTTCTTTAGAACTATTTTTTTACAAATTAATTTCTTGTACTTAAAAAGTGGCCATTCCTCACCCCACTGAACAGCTACTGCATTTTCATACTCTGACTGGCTGGCAAAGACAAACTGAATGGGGTCATTGCAGACACAAATTTTTCTGCATGGAGTTTTTTTGTGCTCATGTCTACATGAATCACACTTGCTCTGGGGGGGAAGTTGTAGTTAAAAAGGGGTGCTATGCATGATTTTCCATGCTCTCACATAAAAGAAAATATCTCTTCTATCCTTTTATTTATTTTTTCTGTCCCATTCAGTGGTGGTGTGGAGTATTCTCAGAACAATAGTCAGTCTAATCCAGTCATTTCATTGTAAATCACCAGGGTGCTGATTTACAGTTCAGGTATTATTGTTTTTGTTCTGTTTCTTCACTTTTCAGGTTAAAATTGGCCAACATAAGCTTTCTGAAAATGAATAAAACATCAAATGGCTCAGAAATGGGACATGGTTTGCCAAGTATGAGCCCAGGGAGATGTTCTGTAATGTCGCAGTAAAGCCCAATGTATATAATCACAAATGAAAAGTTGACAGACCCTTAGAAGTAACTTTGCAGTAATAAATTATTATTATTAACAGATCCTTTCATCCATGGATCTTAAAGCACTTTAGGAGTATTCTTTTACAGGAAAATGCATAGGGGTGAGGCATACAGTTTAATCTTCTTTATGCCATGTCGTATCAACAGCCAGGTCTGGACACTCTTCTTAGCATGTGTTGTTTGAGGGACTCAGATTTAGGGACAAAAGGGGGAAAAAAAATGTAGGGACAGAGTCAAAAAGATTTGGAAGAAGTGATCTAACATGAGGATAAAGGACCAGAAGATGAGGCATGCATGTTTCTCTAGAGAAGCATCTCACTATTGAAACTTTCACAACCCCTAACAATGTGTCCTAAACAACATCAGGGACTTAAAGCATTCAAAAGCATTTCTCTCTTTCCACAGCATGGTCTATGACTTCTTATCCCTTTTGTGGCAACAGGCTGAAATGGTGCTGTTTGCTATAGACACTTTCAACATCATGAAGCTGGGGTGGCAGAGCTGCTTCTCCACTGACTCTCTCTCTACAGAGACACAGTTAGGGGACCTGGCAACAGCGGGCATTTGAAGGAAATCAGCTAATACTTGAATGAAAAATGCTAGACCATGAAGATTTGTTTTTATCTTCTTGTCCACATTTTAAAAAAATGCAATATTTTTATTAGCTGACTTAATCCCATGCCAGACTCCAGGGAACTCAGGCTGCAAAGTTACAGGGTCTACCTGTGCTCAGACTGTTTGGATGAGTTTAAGAGGTTGGGCTCTTGGAGCAAGACCTCAGGTAATGCAGGTTGCACTCAAGTGGAATGACCTCTCTCCCACACATCCCTTCCTTCTCTTCTCTGCTGCACAAATACAGCTCTTGCAGCTATGTGTGCTGCTCAAACAGCAGCTGGCAGCCAGCCCAAGGATGTCTCAGGCAATGTTTCCCTTCCTTGTTTTTGCTCACTCCTTCATTCAACAGGTGTATTTATTAGATGACATACGTACTATGCAGCGCTTCATCATTTAGTCTAGGAAAGGTTTTATTAATCTCTGACTTGTTTCTGTCTTGCTCAGCAGCTGTTTGTTTAACATGGACTCGAAAGGCTGCACCTACAGCTTGCTGGACAATGAAGTTAATCTTTTAGAGGATCTGTTTGTAAAATATGGTACATCTGCTACTGAATTTAAGAACCATTCTGTAGCACTAAAATAAGCCTTGCAGGTAATATACAAGACTGCTGAATCACCATGAGAAAAGGCATAACAGGATGCAGCCTAAGCACAGCTACCTGGGCACAGAGCTCCTAACCACAGTACATCTCTGTGCTTCCTCTGGATGAGGCAGGAATGGCTGTGCATGTGGTATTAAAGCTTTCATTTGCATGTCTTAGTTCCATGAGCTCCTCTGCTATGCCAAAATTGTCACCCTGTGGTGTGAACACACATTAACCAAGCCCAGTGCTAGTTGGCTCCCTTGGGCTATTTGCCAAGGTGGCTGACAGCCACCAAACTCATTGCACATGCCTTAGTGAGCTGGTCACAGCCACACTGTGCAAGCCTGGCACTTGGTCTGCTGGAGAACTACAAAGTGACCAAGACTTCCTTAATCTAAGAACACAAAACTGATGGCAGGGTCAGGAATCTGTATCGCACTCCTGAGAATGCCACTTTCTCCATACAGCAAAGATGAGCTAAGAGATCAGGTCATTCCCAGAGCATCAGCTCAGCTCTGTGAAACCATTCAAAAGTAGGTTTGGACCAGATTTAAGTACAAAACATCTGTCTGAACAGCAAAGTTCACCAGCCCTGAAGTCTGTGTTTCCCTCCCCACAAATGGATTTTATTGTGGTGAAAATATATGAGCAAATAATTAATTTTGGAGTCTGTGGGTGGCCCTGAGGTGAACTGGAGCATTGAGTTTTACATATGCACACCCCCACATAAACTCTGTCTTTGCTTCGAATCAGCATCAGTGAGCCTACGCACATCTCTCCCTAGGCCTTTGTACAAGACCTTTATCCTTCTACCAATGGGGAAGCCAAACCCCTGGGGTGAAAGACAAGTTAAAAGCTAAGATCTGAATGATTTGGCAGAAATTGGAGCTATTGCAAGATTTTCCAAGATGAGCCCACTGGGGGACTGGCGATTTTGTGATGATTTAATGGCTTAAAAAAAAGAATGGGGCTTAATCTAGACCATGTGCTGAGATGAGCTGCTGAGCATGGAGGTGGAGTAAGGCAAACCCACCCTGACTACAGTGTCTGTGCTCTCCACATCTGGATAGCTCAGAAATGGCATCTGTTTTCCTATATACCTTGTTCTTAAAATATTGAAGCAGTGATCCAAACTTTGTTTTGTGGTCAGACCCTCCTACACCTGCTGGATTTTGTACCCCAGGGGTGCCTAAGGGTGTGCTTGGAGATCCCTCTGGGGCTGTGCCATTTGGGGAGCATAGTGGGGGAAGGTAAATCCTGCACTGCCCCTGAGCCAGGCCTGGCATGCAAGGTCATCCAGCTCCTGCAGATGATGCTTGGGAAAAGCACTTTGGAGCATTGCTGAAATTCAACCTGGAAGGCAGGGCTCTAAGAAGGACTTTGGCTGCAGTGAAAGCAGTCTCTGTGGTGGGCTTGTTGAAGGCACACAGCAGTTCCATGGCACTGGAGGTGAAGAGATAAATGTCTGGCTGTTAACTGCAGAGGCTGTCAGACTCCAGGAAGTAGAAAAAAGGAGAAAGAAAGGAAAGAGCAGTCACAAGCAGAAAAGTAGTAACAGACCAGTAAAAGAGTACTTCCTAGGGATGTGTGGGCTGGACTCCTGCTCCCCACTGCTTGTGTCCCTATAGCTCCCTGCACTCCTCATTCCCAATGCCACTATGCCCAGCCACAAAAGAAGCAAAAAGAAACCATTGCATGGCTTTGACCCAGAAATGCCTTTTAACTACCTGAAATGGAACAAGGCTCTTCTGTTTTCTCAGCATAAGTATTGTGAATTGTTTTTGTAATGCCTGGCCTTGGAGGGCTACAATTCTTTTGTTTATATTGCAAAGAAATAAGACAATTATTCATTTAAGTTAGTCTGTTCAGCCCTGACCGGCCAGCACTAACCTCAGCACTGCTAAGGCATGGATTTTGATGGTGGTTTACTGTGCAAGCTGGAAGACATCACAACTCATAAACCATCTTCAGCATTCTCCTTAAGACACGACATTCACTTCTAGATAACAACATGCTCTGGTTTGGTTTAAGTCTTGGAAGCCTCTGTAACAAGAAGCAGATCCATCTCACTGACCTAGAGTGTCAACAGCTGGTTAAAGGGACTGAGGCAACCCCTTCCAAGAGAAGTGTCTAAACGAGGCGGGTGGATGATCCCTGAAGCAATCTACTCATCTTCTGTGTAACAGGAGCCATGGCAGCTACATCTCTGACTCTGCTGGGCTGAGTGGGATGATCCACAAGCCTGCTTGCATGGTACAGCTTGATCCCACTCCATTCACAACCAGGGTTAGTGCTTACAAATGGCACCTACCACACAGCACAGCCATGCGTGGAAAATACTGAAACATCACCCTGGTGAACCCTGTGGGGAGGAACAAGGTGTTATATGCCCTACAGAACAATTGTGGGGCCAGAGCATCATGGAGGGCAGTGGGGACAAAACCATTGAAGGATAAGATTTGCAAGAATCACAATCTGAAGAATCAGCACCAGAAGGTGCCAGAAAAGCCTGTCACCAAAGAGCCTCTCTCACTGCCATGTGGGGTCCCTGGGGCTGCTGTGTCAGAGTGACTCCTGTGGACAGAGACCATGAGAACAGTGTCTTTTCCTGCCTGGACGTATTTAACTTCTGACCTGTGTCAGCTGTCAGATTAGAAGGGGTTTAGTCACATCAGTCTGAGCAGGAATTAAAGCCAAGCTTCAGGGGTGAAAGGTCAGAGCCTTAAAGGGATCACCTTAATTGACAGGGCCTCTTAATCCCCCTGTTCTTGTACATTAATCCAAATATCTACAGTTCTTCTTCTTAACCTGTTTTCATAAAGTAAAGAGAATTATACTTAATATAACAAAGCTGAGTGTAGGAGTAAAGCGTGACCTTAGCCCTCCTGTAGAAGGGGTAAGAGGCTGTTGTGAATGCTGCTCTTTATCCTGGTCACTCCCCAGCCCTTCCCCAACAGTTTAAGAGCTGGAAATGATCAGGCAGCTCCTCCTTGTCCAAGCTGTGGCAGTGAAGCTGTGCAGGACAGGGCTGTTGTTTGATGTTCCATTTGCAGTTTACATTTATAATGGCAGCACTCTGATAACCCAGGTACTTGAAACAGGCCCAGGCAGAGAGGAGCTTGGAGCACACCACCACATCCATCATCTGACAAGTGTGGTTGGTGGGGCATCGCTGCTCAGAGCATCCCTCTCTACAGTAGCAGCCAGCATGCAGAACCTGGAGACTCTGCTGCCCACCTTCAGGGGGACATGAAGGGGTAAACACAGCTAGAGCTGCCCTTTTGATTTGCAGAAGTGCTGGGATTGTGTTCTTAATGCTCGGTGCACAGAGGATTTTGGGCTCTTTGAATATTCAGTCCAGCAACTTCTAAGGCTATCAGCTAAAAAGCAGTTGGATTTCCAAAGTTTGAATACACACAAAGAATTAAGGAATTAAGCGCATCAGCCATTTACATAAAATAACTTTTTGGAAGCAAAGCGTTGATGTGCAAAATCACACTTTTCACAATTTTTTTTGCAGTGAACTCCCTTGAAGGCTGATGTCCAGCACAGGAGGTGTAACCGAGGTCTCAAACCCTAAATGCACTCTGTGGGAGGTGAAAAACTAATTGGCAACCCGGCTAAGTCAATTTTAAATGTTAAACTAAACTGGTAACAGCTAAGCTAAATTGTTAAACTCTCACGGGTGTGGATTGTGCCTTCATGTGCTTTGGTAGTGCAGCTATGTCAGGGACTCTCAGCTCTACAGGTAAACCGGGAGAAAGAAGAATTTCAGCTCCTGAATCGTAGGCAGGAGGCAGAAATCCCACACTTGCTTTACATGAGTGTCACAACTCTGACATTAACAGAATTATAGGTGCTGGGGACAGTGCCAGTGGTGCCAACCTTGGGGACCACACTGGTCCTGGGTGGTTTCAGTGATCATGGCTTCTCACTGCAAAATCAGAATAATGGGAAAAAAATATCCCTGATGCTGCCCTCCTGTCATCCATGTCCATTGTGCTTTCTAGCTACACTGGCTTGTTCTGCCAGTGAAACTTACCCTGCAAACCAAGTTTCTTTCAAAATACGTTTAAGGCATCTATTTTTTAGCTGGCATCATGGTGAGAAAATTGTGGAAAGAATGAAGTTTCCAGAGGCAAATTTATTTTGTCTCATTCTGAGCCTGCTTAGAGTTCAATTCAGATGTTTCAGAAGCCTGAGTTGTATCAAAGGAAAACAGCCTAAGAAACAGTTGTGGATAGAAGAAATATGAAAGCTATTAAAAAATAAGTAGGGAAAAAAAGCCTTTGAGTGGGCTAAAGGAAAACAAACACAGATCCCAAGAGGAGGAGGAGAGAAGAAAAACTCTAAGGAAACAAAAAAGAAGTAGATGGTGAAAACCATCTATATAATGTTTTTTTTATAGAGGGCAATAATATTTTGCTGCTAACTTCACTGGACCAGGACCATATCCACATTTTCTAATCATAGTGATGGGTTTTCCCTTCCAAAGCTTTCTTCCATCTCGTGATTCATCACATCTCCTGTCCAGATATGCAGTAGCACAGAACTCCCATTTAGTTCAGAAAATACTCTTTTAATGGAACTAATCATTCTTGGGGAAAAAAACCCCAACAAAACTAGTTTGAAATGACAGGAGGAGGAGGAGGAGAAAAGTTTGTGACCTCAATCCAATTTTTGAACCCCACGAACACACAAAAATAATTTGAAAAATTCATAAAACCTCAATTTTCAGTAGATTTGCCCATCCAAGTTTAGGCTTATTAGGCCAGAAGCCCAGATTCCTCCTCAGATCCAGCCCTGTGCAGACAGTGACAGTGATGAATTTTGTAGAAATCCTGGCCAAAACCAGAGCCCTGGAAAAGGAGCTATTTGGGCAGCTGAAGCAAAAGAAGGGAAAGCTAGACCCTTTGAAGTAATCAGCTTGTGGAGGCGTTGGATAAGCCCAGGCCATTTGTAATCAGATGTCTGAGAGGACTGTCAAAGAAATCTCCCCACACTTGCCTTGTCACTGATGGTATCTCAATGCAGATAAAATAAAAGCAGCAGTAAAAGGGAAGTCCGAGCCATTATCTGCCCACACCTGGGCTGAGAAGGTGCTGAACAGAGACAGCACCCAGCCATGTCTGAGGGAATTTGGGAGGGGGAGGCTGCCTCCCCTGAGGTGCAGGGGAGCATTGCCCTGCAGCTCCAGGGAGCACAGCCTGCATTGATTTTTGACCATGCTCTGTACAGATTGTACCTATAGTAGAGAATTTGTATTCACAGCCTTAACTTTCATCTCCCTATGAATGCTGGGATGAAAAGGTGTTTTCTTCCCAGGTTAATGGGTAAATGCCATTATAGCTTTTTTTAAAAGGATTTCCCGGCTTTCACAGGGCTGCTCACTATCACTCTTCCTGCTTCCCAGTGTTCATGGAAAGTAGCTTCACAAGCCACGGAAGCAAACAAAGTCTCAGTTTTGGTGTCCTTCCCTTGTGCATTTCCTGGAGCTGAATAAATTGAGGTTATGTAGCAGCTTTTACTTTGCAGAGGTATTTCTAAGCTGTCTGTACCTCAAGCACTTTAAGTCAGTTTGCAAGAATGCAATCCCTTGAAGCATCCTTTACTGCCAAAACTTAATTGGAATTGGCCAGCAGACTTGAAGGGACAGATGGATAGACAAACACATAAATGAACGGTGCTATCATATTTACTCTATTTTTCTTGGAAAGTTGAGCTAGAAAGTCCAGTAACCTAATCAGAGATTCGGAGTAACATTGGCAACCCATGCTGGCCCTACCCTGTGAGGTGTGAATCATCCATGGATGCTGTATGAGCACTGAGAACTTGTCTGCACATGTGGCAACCTCAGATGTGCCCAGAATCACCACAACAGATGCATGTTTTGAAATTACCTGTGGAAATTTTGGACATATTTCCATGGCTGTTTTGAGACAATGACATAAAATGCTGAGTGGATCTCCAACTAAGGAGCATCTTTATTATAATTTGGTAAACTCTAGCCCTTGAATGTTTTGGTGTGGGTTTTGATTTGTTTCTCTCAGCAGTGGGAAGGCCCTAATACTGCTCTCTTGGAAGTCCCCTGCAGACAGGGGAAGGTCTTCTTGATGGTGGGATTTAGGGTTGAGCCAGTGCTGTAAAGTACAATTTAGGGATATTTCTGTCTGGTCTTTGGGCTTAGTGATGCTTTGTGCAGATGTCCTACCTGCACAGATGATCTGTGAGCAGATCCCTCTGTGGGAACTTTGCTGAGTTTTTATCACATCCTAATTTCTCTAGTCCAAGAAACCAACCATGGTCCAAATTCTAGCCATCATGCACAGACCAAGGGGGTCCATAGGATTGTAGTGGTGTGAAAAGAGACCTTGACCACTTCACTATATTTAACGTAAATCAAATGTCACAGTGGGGCTGAAACTCCATGTGTATTAACCATCTTCCCATACTTATTAAACTACAGTAACTATCCCTCTGCCCTTCCCCCTCTTTCTAATAGCAGTATAAATAGTCCAAAGGTCTCTTGTCAACACAGCTCCCAGACTTCCAGCTCTTTGAGGGGCAAAAGTACTTTGTTTTATTACTTGTATGGCATTCCTCAAAGAAGGGGACTTTGACCTTCTTAAATTCCTCCTGGAGATTAAATACCAAACCCAGCAGTCCACAAGGGAATTAATAGATGGCTTCAATACACACAGCAGGACCTTTGGAGAGGTCAAGTTATTAACACACTGGGAAATGTAGATTGTATCTTCCTATGCAGGATATATCTTGCATTCTAGATCAGATAATGACAATGGGGCCTAGAGAGCTGCATTTCTGAGATGAGTTCTGCAGATCTCAGCACATCTTCCAATTCTGGGTGTTTTACCAAGGACACAAGCTTTGCTGACTTCAGAAATCTTCACATAAAAAGGAATGAATAACAAACTTCTTTTTTAAATTTTTTTGAGAAATTGTGCCTTCTGTATTAACAGTGGGCCCATGTGGCTTTATTTTGCATTAGACAAGGAATCTTACCTGGGGGCTTAATACTTATTCAACCTCCTACTGCCTCAAAAGAGACAACCCTAGAAAAATATTTGGTTAATATTTACATATTTAAGGAAATTAATGTCAGGCATTGAAAATCCTTTAAAGGTATTTTTTGTGCACTTTTGAACAATCAAAGTTTGCAGAAACTATTTAAGCCTTATGGTAGCTAAGTGGTAATGGAAAACTCATTTCAGGTTTCTTGCAGTGCATATTTGCACTTGAAGCATGATTGACAACGTTCACTTAAGGTAGATGGGCCAGGAAACAAGGATATGTAATAGAATCAAACAAAGGTTTTAGATTGAGTAGCCATTTCTGTAAAACTTGCATACTTGAAAATAGTCAGGAGACAATGACAGTTTAACAGTCCTTCCTTGTTTTTGAACTGCTGTGCATCAGAGATTTTACCTTTGAAATTCTCAAATTCCTCAAGAGAGGGATAACATCTTACAAAATCATCTTTTTTCTTTCGTTTTTTTTCCTCCCCTCCTTTTGCATTATGTAGCTTGCCACTGCTGAACAACAGAGTTTTTGAGAAAAAAACCCTACAGTAAATTAAAATAATTTAAAAAATGAATAGGTTGAAATAAATTACTTGTTATGACATATTCCTTTGGCATGAATTGCAGTAAACAAACCAGCATCCATTCCAAAACAGCTGTAAACAAATCTTTAATACTCCTCAATTGCCAAAAATCTCACACCACCCAAACTGACATGAAAAAAAGCATTAATGTTAGTGAGGGATGAATTTCAGAAAGGCTGGGTTTGGTCTGGATAAGCATATCTGACATGTGGAAGCCTTCTGGGAGCCTATAAAAACAAACTTTCTTGGGATATTTCCTGCACTTCTGGTTGGGTTGGAAATGTCATGACAGCTGGCTTTGCCACAGCCCTTGGGCACTCTAGGTTGTGTTCCTGGTCAGAAATCAGGGAAACAAAGATGCTTGGAAAGAGAAGAAACCACAGAACAATGCTCAGAGCTTCTAGACCAATTCCAGCCAATGTCCTCAATGCACTCTTACATGCACTTGGAGCCACATGACAGATGTGTGTAAGATCAGATTTTCTCCCTCTGTATGAAAACAAACCAAGGAATTAATGGTTGAAAAATGTGCTCCATCTCTTTTCTAGCTCCACAGATATGCAAACCATACTGCTCCAACCTCTGGGTACAGGAAAAGTGCAAAGGCAAATGCTGTCACAAATCTATTGTACATGCCCACATTGCTGCATAATTTAACATTTCTTCCACCTTCTGTTCTTTCCCCACAAATTAATTTGATCTATAAAGTCCCAATAACAATTTAAAAATGAAGTCCTGCCACATGGAAGCCAACTTTTAAATGTTAGATGTTTGAATCCTAACCATAATGAACCTTCTAAGAAAGGCAAAGTGACCTGGTTTTGTCACTAGATAATATTAGGGCATGTTACCATTTGTATACCAGTCTCATCTCATACAAACAACAAAGTGTAATGAAACTGTGAAACTCCATGCCAAAAGAATTTCTGTGTTCTGGATTATAAGGGTTCCAAAAGCCAAATTAAGAGAAGAAAAAAATCTAGCAATGGCAGTGAAAAAGCCTGTATCATGCTTGGAAGCTCCTTCAGTATGAACTGCTGGATGTCAGGGGAGTGTTCAGAGGCTGTATCAGTGCTTGCTGGTTCTGTGCTCACCATATTCCTTGGGCACTGTGTGAGCACCAGGTTCTGCAGGAGCACAGGGAGGAGATGTGTTGCCCTGAAACAGTGCAGAAGAAATACCTCTTTGCTGCCCATCCCCCATGAGGATCAGATTTCTTCTTATCATTGTGTTATTTTTTATTGATTTGAACAGAAAACACAATGTTGTTGGACAAAAATCTCTCTCTAATAAGACTTCTAGGTATGTTCCAGATAGCTTATTGCTCCTGACTGAGCGTCTCCAGATGGAGACATGCTCTTTCTGAAAGATATCTCAGGTAAGGCCCCTGAGGTGGTGCCTCCCTGGGCATTGTGCCGTCAGCTGGGGGCATCACAAACATATCCTGGGAATACCTTCTTAGTAGTCTTGAAGAATACTCCCCATCCCTTCATGTGAGTGGAAATGCTACCAGATTGGCTGCCTTCTGCTGGTTTCACAGACAATCCAGGGGCAGAAAAAGATTACTTTTCCAAGGCAAACATTCATAGAAATAAATAGAAATACAACTTCCCTTGAATATACAGGGATGATGAAATGCAGTGTGAGGGAAGGTCTCCTGTTCTGTTCTTGCTGAGATACTTTTATATTTCCTAATGGTTGCTCAGGCCAGCACTTGGGCACTGCCCTTCACATTGGCAGTCTTTTCAGTCATATTATCCTTCTTTGGATTCATTTGGCTGAAGGACTGAGGAAATAATGCTGTGCCTGCTTTGCCAGGTTATGCTACCTTTGAGCAAGGCTTTTTGTGTCAGGCTTGGATGTTAGGAGCACCTGGGTGTGCTTGTCCCCTTTCCAGTGACAGAAAAGGTTAACTCGCCATGCATTTCCAGGGGGACAAGGCAGATCTATCTCTAACTCTAACTTCTAACTCTACCTGTAAAACACAATGAAGTGTAAAATACTTGTCTGGCCTTTGATGCTGGGGCCAAATGTACCACTGGTGTAACCTTTCCTAATGAAAGAAACTTTCATTTCCTCCAGGAGGCTGTTGCAGGATTTGCACACAGAGCAGGCAGTGCTTTTTGCTTCCAGTCTAATTCCTTAACATTCCCTGCTCCTCCACACATATCCTAGGAAAGCAAGGTGTCACCAACCTGGGAGCACAGGGGCAGGAAGGAGGTGGCAAAGTAAGTCTGTCTGCACAAGGCTCAAATGCTACACCTGTTCTTCTCATAAAGAGTCAGTTTAAGTTTATGGAGACAAAGGCCTTTGATGTTGTTACTTGGCAAATGTTGCCTTAAAGATAATAGATGTTTTCACTGGCTGAACCCTTGGCTGGGGATAGCCAGCAAACATTGGGTGAGCTCTGCTCAGGCAGAGACTCCCTTGGCGCATATAAGCTCTCCTGATGGCAGCCACAAGAGCACTCCAACCCCTTACAGCCATCTGGAGAGGGGGAGATAGCTGCCTCCCTCACAGAGAGAGCTGAACTGATGTTTGCACAGTTCTTTGAAGATAACTTATTTACCAGCTAACATTTAGTAACTTGTTCCACTCCAGTGGATAGAATTACGTGTGGGAAGCGCAGGCAGCTCCAGCCTGATGTCAGACCTGTGCCAGGAGAAACTGCCTTCCCCTCAGCCCCTTGGCTCTGCTGCTCAGAGGAACACCTCTGGCCAGCCACTTGGCTCAGAGTTTCAGTGGGACTCGGTTGTGACTTGATTTCAGCAAGGAGCTCTGATGCTACTTCTTCCTGGTAGCCAGTGCCAAGTCATGAACATGTGGGTATGTGAAACCTGCTCTCGGGCTGCCCTGACAACTCCCTTCAAGGCCACAGACCCTTCTCAGAGACCTGTCCTTTCCCAAACACTGTCTGGCATCTCCCTGTCCTCCTGCATCTCACCTCCTTCTGTCATGGTGAGGATCTCTGCCACCCCCAATCTCCAGGGGTTTGTGTCACCTCTTGTTCCCTTACAGCCCCTGGGAGCTGCTAGCTGAGGAAGAAGATGGTAATTTTGGAGGAGCACTTGGCACGGCCAGTGAAGAGGCTGCCAATCACATGAGGAAGACCAAGGCTTTATAACAGGGAGAAGGCATAAATCCCTGGCAGGAGCTTTAATCCTCTTACTGAGCTGTCAGTTATGATTTAGCATCCAGTTTAATTTTAATGTTGTTGCATCTTCAGAGCTTCTACCCTGTGCAGTGACTGGGCCATTTCCCTTGGAAGGGAAGGGGTGAGTGTGTGAGAGTGTGTGTGTAGCTCTGTGTGTGTTTGTGTGAAAGTCTGTGTGTATGGGAGTGTGTGCTTCAAACCGTGTAACACGAGATGAATTCAAAGTGCCTCTTCAGGACATTGTCGCTGCAGACGGGCACTTTGTTCATCCCTGAGGTGGAGCCATCAGGCCCTCCAAGTCCCGCTCAGCATCCCAACCCGAAGCGAGTCCCGTTTCAGCGGCGCT
Source organism: Calyptomena viridis (assembly GCA_013390005.1). Classification (NCBI taxonomy): domain Eukaryota; kingdom Metazoa; phylum Chordata; class Aves; order Passeriformes; family Eurylaimidae; genus Calyptomena; species Calyptomena viridis. The sequence goes on along the minus strand of WEIV01028238.1, from coordinate 276,859 downwards.
CCCCCTCCCGATGCCCGCACATAATGTTTCTATTGTGCCGCTGCTGTTTTTCTGGGGAAGCGGCAGGGATTTAAATATCATAAAGGCAGAAGCTGGGCTTTGATATACTGTCACCAAAAGCTGAATACTGTAATTTCGAGCAATTTTCTCTGAACTCCCCTTCCCACCCTCTCCCTCTAGCCCCCGGTCCCTTTCCTCTCCGCAGGCCCCCTTCCCTGTAGCTTTTTTCCTGACAAGCCGCTCCGTTGCTTCTCCCGCATGATCCTCACTTGGCAAATTAATGTGCTGCCGATGATGAGAGACAGTGGGTTACTGTGAGCGCAGGCTCTCTCGTCTCCTCTCGCTATTACACCCTGGCAACATCAAAGGTCCAGTCATCCCGTTTCCATCTTCCCGTGGGTCCGCAGGGCGTGACTCAATGGCTCGGTTCAAAAGTGCAGCCTGGCTGGGCCAGTGACAGCCCCTGCCCCATGGCCGCCATCGACGCACCCATGGACAGCACAGCACATCTTCTTCCCCTTCTCCTCCCGGGATTATTTGCCAAATTGGGAAGGTAATCCACCTTCTACACTTCACTCATTTTAATTTCCATGTGAGGCAGATTTCTGTAGAAAGAACCTTTTTCCTTATTTCTTCCCTTTTTTTTTTTTCTTTTTTCTTTTTCCATTTAGTCTTTTGTGATCTGCCCTCCTGGGCTGCCCAGCAGTTCCCGTGGTGGTAACAACGCTGTTGGTTTTATCCAGTAACAAGATACTGTATCGAAAAGTAATTCTGATTACTCTGTAAATTTAAATTTTGTTTCATATATTCTCTTTCTGCAGCAGAGAGGGATCTTTATGATTTCTCCCTTCATAAAAATGAATTTTGCATACGAGTTAAGGGAAGGTGCATGGGGAAAGGGCTGGTGGTCTGCCTGCTGCATGCTCATCTCCTGTCCTCAAAAATGTGGAGTACTGGTGAGAAATGTTTCTGCATTTTAAGCATTTCTGGGCTTTTGCACCCGTGTGGAGGATGTGTGGTGAGATGAGGAAAGCAGCTGTCATAGCTGTGTAGGTGCCACCCGAGCTGCAGAGCTATCTCACAGGACAAGGCTTGGTTGCACTGGGACACACACCTCCATCTCCCTTCGCAGGCTTTGGCTCCTATGTAAGCAAAATACCCAGAAATCCTGGCTCAGTGATGCTTCAAGGGAAAGGCAGCTCCTTTAAAAATCAGTGTTCTGCATCTTCAATCCACTCCATAAACAGTACTCATATTCTATCCACATGTTGCCCATCCAAGCAGCAGCCACGGAGAAGCATAAATGGTTCATGTATTCTCCATGTCATCCCCTGCCTGAATCTTTCGTGATGAGCAGTAAATATATCTCTTCTGCTCAACTGCAAAGGTCCCAGGAGGATGTTGGCTGTGGTGCCAGTCCTTCCTGTCTGGACAGGGGACAGTCACCCTTCAAGACCAGCAGCACACACTCAGAGAAGTTTCCCTGAGAAAAAGCAAGAAGTCCATCCCTGCAGCTATGAAGATCCCTGCTACCATGGGTACAGCATCCCCAGGTGTTCCCCCTCAAGGGATTACATTGCAGCGAATCTGTTCCCATTCCCTTGGTGCTGTTTTATTGTGCTTAGGCAGTGGCTGAGTTTTTCTTTCTCTGACTGCTGGAACAACTTGAGAGTGCTGGCCTCAGTCTCAGGACTACAGTAGCTCTTCCTTCCAGGAGAAAGTGGGACAGTCTAAGAAAAAGAAATAGCTCAGAGTGGGAGAGGATTGTGTTTCGCCCTATGAGATTTTAACTGGCTTGAGAATTCTATTTACCTGAGCTGCCCCTCTGCAGCTCCCTTGAGAGACCCAGACATCCCCATCTTCTGCTTCACATAAAAGTCTTAAGAGAACAGAGACAAAATAGAAGAAGGAAGACAAATATTCCATCAACCAGAGAAGTTTGCTATGTGGAGCTGGGCTCACATCCTTACACTGTCACACAGCATACAACTAGCTTTGTTTCCATCTAATTTCACTGCTTTTCAGTTCTTTTCCTCCAATGGAGCAGAAGAAAGCACACAGTAGTTGAGGTTATACGGTCTCTAAGCGTGCTCAGATTTCTTCCTAGCTGTCCGGAGTTTGCAGAATTTACAGTATTGTAGATTTATGAGGGATGAACTTCAGTACATGCCAAAGTCTGAGTAATTCCAAACAAGAACAAACAATTCCATTAACTACCTGTTCTAGTATATTTTCAACTGAAGCAGGTCCTACAAAGTTTAGCAGGCTCCTATGGGGTTTGGGAGCATGTTACTGAAGGGTCTGTTAAAATGTAAAAGTTTGCCAAGATTACAATTGAATTAAAACAGGTCTGAAGTTCCCAAACATGCCACTCCCATTACCTCAGCACAATTTAAGTACATTAAAGAAACAAGGATAATGACAAGCCCATACAGCATAGTAGTGTCAGAGTTGCTGATATTAAGACACTGAATTTCATCCTAAATGTTTCAATTTTAGTCAGAAATTACAACCAAGTTCTCAGATCTCAGTGGCTAAAAATCTTGCTTTAGGCATCCTTGTTGTGTTTTTTTTCCACATAATGACATCGTTGTATGTAATGAGATGTTAGCAACTCATTCCCTGCTTACATCTGTTTTGGAGGAGAAAATTGCTACTTCTTGACTTATGCACTATTTAGTGTAAATGTGAGTTAGTCATGGCAAATTTTGAGAAGTCCAAACTTCAGAAATTATGGCAAGAATGATGAAGACTTGAAGGTATGTTTTGAGGGAACTACCTGCTTTTGGAGAACTTGGCCTCAGATTTGATTAATTTCATGGCAGGGATATGTCTCACAACCCTACATGTTCTTTTTGAAGGACATGGCATGTTGAGTAGGGAACTGATTAAGCCAGTAAGAGCATCATGAGGTTCAAACCCTTTCCTCTACAACTTGTAAGAAAAAACCCACAGTAGAATGAAGGAGGTCCTTTGAGTGACAAAAACTACACAAAATCCAGGAGCAGCTCTTTGCTTTGAGGGGAATGACAGGATTATATTCAAGCCACTCCTGAATTTGCAAGTGTTCTTGTAGTGGTTTTTGTTAACAACAGTATTTTTCCTTATACAGTCGCCCTAGAGTTCAGTATAGGATTTAGCCACCCACATGAAGACAGTTAAATGTAGATGTCTGAACACTAGATACCTAAACTCTTCTTGCAGGCAATGGAGAACCAGCCAACATGGCCAAGAGAGTTTGAATCAGTTGCCTAAATATGACTGGCTAGTGCCATCAGAGATGGTCTATCATATTGGGGTATCTGCACTGTCTGGACACTATTGTGCCAGACCTCTGGAGGACCTACTCACAGACCTGCAGCTGGAGACCACACCAGGAAGCCTAAGAAACCCATATCAGGAAACATCCTGATATCTCCACTGTCTCTTGATGCCTGTGTTTATGCATTGAGTCAAAGAAGCTCTGTGTATCCTACAACTGACAGGCAAGAGGTATCTACTTTAAGGTGAGCTGAATCCCACTCTAAATGTTTAACTCTGCCTAAAAGTACACTGTAATCCACATGAAAAATTCCAAGACTGACATCAATGACCGCACTGTTTATGTCCTGCTCCCTGAGCTTCCTGCTCTTGAGATTCAGGCACTCTGGACTGTGCCCCTTTACAGCGCCTAGATCCTAGGGCCAAAAAAGGTGGTTCTGGTGAGCACTTTGAATTTGGGTGGGCAATAACATAAAATATTCCATTTCAGTCTTCTTAAGAACAAGACTTTTCAACTTGTTGGACTTGTAGTGGGATGTGAGTCTTGAGCCTTCTTGATGATGAGGTGGATGAAGCTGCTTCCTGGAAGATGTCTTCCAACGCTCTTGAAGCCCCTCCAAGGTGAAAGCTTTCTGGGAGCTTTTTGGTCACGGCTCACATGCTGATGTGTGCTCTGGTGAAGAGCCTGGCCCTCAGATGAGAGCTGAGAACATGAGGAACCTGAATGGTAGGTCCTGGAAGCAGCAGCAACAACTCAAGGGAACAAACCAAACACAGTATTTTGTTTTGAGAATGTCAAAATACTTTGCATTGGCAATATCAGAAAAATGTGTTTTACACAGATATTTACCAGAACTTTCTATTTCTTGAGAAACTTTGGCTATTCAAGCTTTTTGCTTCTGAGGGAAGCAGTCAATGACCACTGTTTCTCAGGGTCAGGGAGTCTGAGCTACTGCTGCCTGCTGAGCAGTGGCCTGTGTAACATCTACAAACAAGGGAAAAGGGAAATGTTTTTGCTGTCCTGTTTTTCTCTCTCTTATGTTACACACTCCTTGTAGCCCTGCATCGGTGAGTACAAAGTACCTCCTGTCCATGACATCACGCCACAGAAAACAGACTAATGAGGCAAAGGAAGCGAGGCTCACTTTTCTGCAGGGAGGCTGGCTCCAATCACCTGGTTGTAGTTAAAACAGATCACACTGAGCTGTTCTGCTTTGTAAGAGCTGAATTTCGTTCTCTGTTACTGGATGTTTATCTGATATCTTGTAAAAACTGTTGTCCCTTTCTCCTGCCTTTAGATCTTTTGCTTTTCTGAAATGCTAAATCTCCAACTGTGACCCATCAGCAAAACCAGTTCACTTCATCAAATGAATCCTGTGACTTTGATTATGTAGGAGCTTTCATTAAAGGAGTCCAAAGTAAAGCAGACAAGGAAATGTCTTAGTGATTTGCAGCAGTGCATTGAGAAACAAAAGGAAATGGATGGCAGAGATAAGGAAAATAAAATAGCCACAATTTTTTAATAAGGGGAATGGAAGTTCCCCTGAGGGTCTGTGTTATACTGCCCTTTAGTAAAACACAAGCAAAACTTATAGTAGTAGAACTTAAATACAAAATATTGCCGAGTTTGAGCAGCACAATGAAATTGCTAATAGACAGAAAATGCTGACACGAAGGCATTACCAGCACATTTTAAGCTCTAGATAACAGTGCTTCCAACAGTTGGCTGTTATGGATTTGCCCATAAAACTGAAAGTGCCATGTCCACTGCCGCTATGACATGTGCTGCAACAGCATCGTATTTGGTCCTTTGCTTTGCTATTGTAATTGTATAGTTCAATTATGGCACAAACGTTCCGATTTTTTCTGCTTTATCTACACTATTTTTTCAGTTTTAAAGAATAAAGTCATGTGAATGAGGCTAGTTTTATCTTCTGTGGGGCTTTTACTTAGCTAGTACCAGTGTACAATGCAAGGTCAGGATATATACAAAGGGATCTGGTTAGAGCAGATGTCAGGCCATGATAGATCTCGTGTGGGGTTTTTTTAATTCCTTCAGACAATAACAGTACAAACCCCTCAATAATGTTGTCTTACTGCTAACCTTTCAACATCATCTATTTTCTTGTAGTGCTGCCAAAAGGGCTGATTATACTTTTAACAATTATAAAAGTCTTTTTTACCACTCTTCCACCATTTGAAAGATGCTGAGGGGATTGTGTTCAAAGTTTCCACAAAGTTTACTTCTCTAGCCAGAGACCAGCATGGATGACATCAGCCCAGTTAAAAAAAGATCTGTATGTGGAAAGAAGGAGTTCAGGACAAGAAGTGTCCTGTGGCCTTGAGGGAGAAATAAATCTGGCACAAATATGAAGTAATTTTTCTGAGATGGTTTGCAGAAGCCCCAGTTGCACAAACCCAGGGGGTTTTCAGCTGGAGGGAGCAAGGACATGGTCTAGCCAAATGGGAATCAGCACCTGGGGCAGGAGAGCAGATGGGATGCAGACAGACACGGATGATGCTCCTCACAGGAACAGCAGCCTCTGCCCTACCACTGCTGCAGCAATGTCATGAGCAAACAGACTGGGTGTCCTGGGAAACTGTGAAAGGATGCATAGAGATGAGGCCAGAAGAGTCCATTAGATCATCTTTTCCTCACTGAAGGCCAAATGTGATTTTCAAATACCTTTTGAGAACCGCATGGTGGCACACCCCTTACTATTAGAAAGTCTACATTTTCAGCAAGGCGCTGATACAGAGGAAAAAAGGGCAAGGTTCAATTTCAAGGCTCTTGTTGCAAAACCACACTCACCCATTATTTAATAACCTTGGAAGTCCAACTACAATGTCTGAGATCTAAAACATGAAGGATACTTCCCACTACCATGCAAGTCAGAAAAAAATACTGAACCATGGGTCCTTTAAGACTTCCCTCATTCCAGCTGTTAGATATCCAGGATGGCCTTTCTCTCTGCCCTCTCTCCCATTCCCCATTCCCCTTAGTTGTTCATGGGACCCTGTCAGCATCAGTGGAACTGACCACCTTTCCCTTTCCCTGTGGATGGTGAGTAGGGGGATCATGGAGAGCAGCAAGAGGCAAAGTGACAGGCTGGTCAATGTGGAATGGCGTCTGGCTTCATGGAGGCAGGACATGCTGCAGGTATTGGGAACAGGACAATAAGCTGTGGACCAGAGCTGGTGATGGCAAGTTGTCTCATCCCAAGAGGCATGACAAGTGTTCTAAAGCTGATCCAGGACAGGGTAGAATCTGATCTGATCCAGCCTGAGGATGAGTGAGTTGCCATGACTTACCCCCAACTGCAGGATTTCACTCACATCCACTTTACCAGAGCCCCATGAGCTGCCTTCCACCATTGCAAATCCTGAAAAGCATCTGGACTCTGTTGGGAGGTATCAAGAACCTGGAGAAGTCACCATTTATTCAGCTTGTTTATTCTGGGTTTTAATCTCATTTCACTGATTAAAAGTTTACAACTCATTTCTCAGTTGAATTCGCCTGGAGTTAAGTCTCAGCTATCAGGTCTTGTTATGCTCTTCTCTGCTGGATTAAAGAGCTCTTCTGTGTGCAGAATTTCTGCCTGTGACGGTATATATGCTTTGTAATCACATCATCCCTTCATCTTTTTGATCAGGCCACCAGACTGAGCTCCTCAGTTCCAGAGAGATATCTCAGAGATAGCAGTGCTGAACAGAAACACTAATTTTGTGTTAGACTGGCTCCACACACAGCTAAGTGCATGGGACCAGGTTCCCCTTTTTAACATTACTGACACAGGAGCACAGGCTGTGAATAAGGGTGATGGTTTGGAGATCAAACTATTTAAAAGGATTAAACAGATTCCCCTGTTCCTGTAACAATTTTTTTTTTTTCAGTAAAGATGGTCAAACTACTTTGAGCCTTTCAGTATTTCCCCTCCTTGTGAATTATACAGGTGTTACTCACCCTTTTTCATCCTTACGCAAACACAACAATATTTACTGTCTTATCCAGGTTTAGATTAAATTACACCGAAGCTGCCAGCTTCTCCCTCAGGACCTGTGTATAAACAATTGTGTGTCTTTATGTAAGCTCTGGGATCAGTAGCTGTAACAGCAGGACTCCAGCGGGCAGGGAGCACAGCCTGGAGAGGAGCTGCTCCATGGCTGATGGCGAGTACCTGTCCCCAGCCTGCATGTGCAGGGGACCAGTGACAGTGTGTGTGTGTCTGGGTGTGTAAGATTGGGATGCAGGGAGCCCAGAAGCAGATACAGAGGAGGGGCAGGCTGGCAGCCGGCTTGCCAGACCACACAGAGTGTCTTTGACAGAAGGAACAATCTGGGAGGGCACCATGAGAAATTTCATTTTGAATTGGGAGCAAATAATTGTCCCTGGTTGTATGACTCATTCTTTGCCCAATACACTTCCTGTAAGTCTGTAAAGAAATTGAGAAAATGCATTGAGAAAATAACTAAATTAATCTTCAGTTTCTTCTTCTAATAAATTTAATCTGCGATATCCAAAAATCTGCCTATATACTCAGGTTGGAAGAAAATAGTGCCTTTTGGCCAGTAGCAAAATAAACAGAGGAACGGAGTTTGCAAAGGTGCCTTTGGCATGGTTGTGTTGGTGCTCTGGGATGTCTCTTGCATTCACACTGCAGATGGATCTGTCATCCCTGCTTTGTTAGTTGGAGCTCAGGGTGTGGGGCTGGAGATCCTTGAGGCAATCATGGAGCAGAGGACCAGTTCTCCTCTCTCACTTCATGGATGTCATACCAACACTTTTGCTCCTGTAGCAAATACACAGATAATTTGGCCTCAAACAGCTTTTCAGAAAATGACAGTAAAGCCCCCCAGTTTCACTGTAGGGATGGGTTTGGGATGGTACATAATGCCGATTCCAGCATCCCCCAGCTGTCTTTCTCCCAGCTCCATGCATTCAGGGGGATCACCCAGCAGCTCTGGTCACACACAGTCCTACTTTTGGTGCTGTGAGCCATGGACTGATGGCTTGCAATCTCTCATGGCCCACAAGCCACACATCAGTCAAGTGACCATCCCTGTTCTAGCAGCAGCTTCCTGACTGCTGACAGATCCCTGGTATCACTTATCTCCCTTGCAGCTGAACATAGTGATTGCAGTATCAATTAATTTATTTATTTTCTTTTTTTTTCCTGTGAGAATGAGTGAACTAATTTTTTTAAGGTAAGGTAGGGCAAAGACAATCAGTGTTATTGCATAGCAGCAGTAACTTAAAAATGTCTCAGAAGAACTCTTTCTTTCTCTCTCATCTTTGTGAGTGGAAAAAATGTTAAAAAAATCTCCTAATTTACTTGTAGGCTGATATTTCTGCCAAGTGAATATTTATGTCCAGTTTGAAAGATGGGGCATATAATGGAAGTGTTGAAATTTTCTCAAGCAATCTGGAGCTGTTTGATGACATGCACTGCAAGACCAATCCTGTTTGCTGTTAAAATCAGTGGTAAAAATTCCTTTAAATTCATGGGGAAACAGAATCAGCGCCTTTATTTAATTTGTTTCTATCTTGATAGGAGGTTTCTTTTTCCTCCAAAATATGTCTATAGATGATCTCATGATCCCTGCTGTCCATGTGTGCTGGCAGGGTCCTCAAGCAGTTATAGTGCTCAGACATGATAGTGTGCTAAATTACCTGCAGTCCTTGTGTCACCAGAGAGGTGCAGGTTGGGGGATGGTGTTTTTTTAATAAGGATTATCAAATTTCCCCCGCAAATACTGCCTTGTAGAAATAAATGGAAAATTTGCTTTCATCAAGAAAACAAAGAAAATATACGTTATGCCTTTCTTGGGATTTCAGATGGATATGGTTGAAAGCAAGTTCCTTACTCAGTTTTCAAGTAAAAGTTAGACTGGACATCTAGTTTTTTGCCTTAAGTGAAAAGGAAGAGACAGGCTATCTGTCACACCCAGACAAGGCAGTTGCTCTGTGTCCTCAGAGCTCTGCTGAGTCACCTATGTATTTTGCTGAGGAAGTTACCAGAGCTCCAATGGGACATGACAGAGCACATCTAGAAGTGAACACAGTTCCCTATGTTTCCATACTTGCTCCAGGACTTCAGGTACTATTCAACTATTTGAGATATCCACTATCTCCAGAAAACACATAAAATGTGCAGCTAAGTCACAGACTAAAATTTTGGACTTAGTTCCTGGTACATAGAAAATGCCCAGATTTTCCTTAGAACAGGAACAAATAGAATCTTCCAAAGATTGAAGTATGTTTTCTGTTAGGAACTGGCTTCTTTATCTGAATGAAATGTTTTTGGTGAAGAGAGGATCATTACATATTTAAAATGTCTGTTCTTGGCATACATCTCTATTCCTAGGCTTGGATTTCAAAGCTCAGCAGTGTTAGAAAGTAAGATTTTGATTCAGACTCTGTCTACTGACAAAAACAGGTTGCTCTGATTTTTTTCTCTTTTCTCCTTTTAAACACAAGTACGGCCACCACAGCATAATAAAAAAATACTCCTTTGTGATTTTTTGGTTTCCCAAATGTTGGAAGAAAACAACAGAGCTAATGATCATCTGTGGTGGCAGCCACTTCCACCACTGTTTCTCTTTAACCCTCTTTGTTCCTGCCTTGCATCATCTCATCTGTGAGTTGCAGCCATTCCCACACCGGATATCTCCTTCCATGGCATTGTGGCCTTTCCACGGTGGAGAAACATTTTGTGTATGTGCAGCACATTGAACTTCCACAGGAACTCTAATAAGTGGATACGAGTTTTACCTAGCAAGATTCTAGACTGTGTTTTGGTGTGTTTTTATTAAAAATACAGAAACAAGAGCTATTAGAAAGCTTACTGATTTGCATCTGTTTTTGAGATCTTCCCTTTTTCAATCTCTTTGAAAAGTCAAGATAAATCAGTTGTGTCCAAGGGTATTGCTATCTACCCAGCTCCTGACCTCACTCCCTTGCCCCGTTCAGACATACAAAAGAGACCCTGGGGAAAATCTTTTGAAGCTGGATCCTAAATTGTGTGTGAAAATGGAAAGTCAAGTTTGTTTAAAAAAAAAAGGTATATTGTTAAAGTTATTTTAGACCTTATGGAATTCATAGTGTTTGCAAACACTAACTGAGAAGCATTGTGCCACGACCTGAAAGCTTTCCCCTTCCAGCAAAGGAGGGGCAGCCCCTGTCAGCACAGCAGAGCAGAGCTGGGACATCCTTCTGCCCATTCAAACAGGTCTCATCCCTTTCAGTGTATTGTCCTGCCTTCCCTGAGGACAGAAGAAGCAAAGAGAGACTATTCAGGTACTAGACTGATGTAATTCATATCTAATACAACCAGGCTCTGTCTTTTATAAGGTCATTCCCAGTGAGGGACCTCCTATCACTAGCCCTGGAGAAGGCCTTGCAGACCTTCCAACACTTACTGAACATCAGTGACATCAGCCATTGTCCCTTGATGCCACCTGAACTCTAAGTCCTGGCCAGGGACAATGAATTGAAATGGCAGGTCCTGCCACTTCAAGGGTCCCTGCTTTGCTGGGACACCACAGCTGAGCGCAGTGTGCTGATTGTGCAGAGGAATGTTCACCATGGGGGCCCTGAGCCTGCTGGCAGTGTACGATGCACAGTCAAGTTTGTTTACCTCTGCACAGGAACAAGGCTGCAGTTACAGTAAGCCAGGCTCTGCAGCAGCCCCCCACTGGAAGCAAAATCGTCTGAGGAGTCCGATTGCAATGGTGGGGAGGTAGGGAGGAATCTGAAGGCTGAATCTTGTCCTCCAGCTTGGAACGTATTCAGGTTTCAGTGGTTAACACCATTATTTTTGCACAAAGGGCCTTGGGACTTTAGACAACTACATGTTTACATGATCGTTGGAATTGTCTTTTCCCCCCACTTCTGTTTTCTCATCCTGTTGGTTGCTCTGACTTCACAGGTTTCCTATGTTACAGTGGCCCAGAGTCACAGGGCTGAATCAAGCAAATCCTGTTATCTAGATTCATCAGAATATTTTATTTGTTCATGGTCTCAAAGGTTCTGAGAAGAATTGCTTTCATGCAGGTGCTTCCAGCTAAGATAAGATACTGCAAAAAGTTTGGGAAGGAGCACTTTGGAGAATTTTGAAAGCCTAAAACAGAGAGAAATCTTCAAGGGCTAGCCTGCAAGCTGATGTGTATTTTTCACCTGAGACATTCATTTTTCACCTGAGGTATTTTTCTGTAATACTTTTTCTCTGTGCCTTTCTCCCTAGTCTCTCCTGTAAAATGTTTTGCAGAGACCGAAGCAGTGGATCCATTCCCACGTGTCTGCAAAGACCTGCAGTTATGGCCTCTCCTCTCCAGCATGACTGTGCTGTGGCTGTGCTGGCTTTGGGCAAAGGGCTGTGCTGGCTTTGCCCCTTCAAAAACACGTGTGAGTCCTGCCAAAGAAACCACCCCCAAAGCCTCTCCCCAGGCATTCCTTCCTTGTGGGTTTCTCACAATTCTTTTGACACAGATAGTGTCTTCAGTTATGTTACTCAACAGCAAACCTGCAGGGAGAGAAACACAGCCCCGTGAGCTCACTTGAGGGCATGACACCAGCCAGGAGCAGAATTCCCTCCTGGGTGCGGCAAGGGCTGGGCAATCAAGCAGCTGCAGACGTTGGTGTGGGGCTGAATGCTGCTCATTCTACCTCACTGCTGGGTTTCCATCGGGTTCACGTGCTTGAATGTTGCCAGACAGGAGTTCTCATCTTCTTCTGCATGGTCAGCAACAACAATAATTGGATGTTTTCCCTGCAAATGCTTATGTGCCTGCTTCTGTAATCACACATAAAAGAGAGATGGAAGGAGGGAGGAAAATGGGAGGCAGACCCACCTATGCTTATGATATTTCAATCCCTTCCTGCTTTGCTCTGCTGGAGGTGGGGGAGAAGGGGGTGTATAAATATGATTACGGAGATTTCTGTCTCTCCAAAAAAGGAGGGTTTGGTCTGAACAGGAATGGGAGGTCTATCCCCAGCCTCCCTGACCTTGGGTTTTCTCACATAGCAGAATGGCTGCTGGTCAGACACAACAAAACTCTTCCCAAGCCTGCCTGGGAGTTTTACACCATGGCAAAACCCGAGCTAAGGCCTGGATCTGCCCGTACAACCTTGAGTGATCACTTTCCCAATTACTAACTCCACCACCATGCATTTAACTCATCCAGCCCCATATCACAACCCACCCAAATAAGGACTGCTTATCTCCCATCCACTGTCAAAACAACCTGGGTGTTGCTAATATCCCAGGAGAGGAATACATGGACATGGGGCAAAGGAAAAGAGATGGCTTAGAGGCTGAAGGTGAAATCCTGGAGAACATCTGTGGGCAATGATGCTGAGAAAAATTCTCTGGCAATGGCCATGATGTCTCACTCCCCAGCTTCAGGAGTCAGTGGAGCTACGCATACCCTGCACAGACTGCAAGAGGAGCTGGACCCAGCCATCCAATTTCCTGTAGGCACAGACAATGAGTTACCCAGATTGGATCCTGCACGTGCCCATAGCTCCATTTTGGCCAGGGAGTGAAGTTAGGCAGAAGAGTTTCCAGTCTGTTGCCTCCACTCATGGGGATAACTCTGGAGGAGCAGGGCTGTGGTACCCTTGCAAGTGGTGGAGCAGTGCTGTGGTACCTCTGCAAGCCATCCTACAGCAGTTATCTGAGGGGTGTGGTCAGCAGTATACCACTACTGGCTGTAGTGGAAGATGCTATAGTTGGCACTGCTATTTCCTGTAATGCTCTGAGCTCTCTTCTTGAAAGTGGTCTCTTAAAAGGCTGTGCAGAGCCCTGGACAGGAGCAGAAGGCACTAAGACTGTGCCACAGCTGCTATCTATGGGGACAACAGTAGCTTGGAAGGAGAGGCTGTGGGAAGACAGAGGACTGAAACACAGTTGGTGAGGGTGTAACCCCCATAGCCTTCTCTTCCTGACTGAAGCACACAAGCAGCTCACACCAGCTGACCAAATTTGGCCAACAGCAGCAGCAGCAGCAGCAGGGAAGACCCTATTCCTGCAGGGCTGCTGGTCCTCACATGCTGGGAGAGTGAAAGGTAAAAACAAGGTGTAAGAAGGCAGTAAAGCAGAGTCAGATATCGTGGGCCTGTTCCCCAGCAGGTAGTGACACAGCTGTCTCTGGTGACCCTGGGCTGCTCCCACCGGGTGTCAGGGTGTGCACAGAGTGCACGTACACAGTGTCTGTGCTGGACAGCCCAGGCCACAAACAGGTTTTATCAGTGCAGGTGTGGAAAACACAGAGCTTCAGGCACTGCCATTTGGCAGCTTCCTGATGTTAGTGGTAAGAGGTCAGGAATCCCTCAGGAACTGGAAAGCTGAAAATGGGACCCACTGAGGGAAGCGTTACATGCTTTAGCTGCTCAGATATCTTGGCCTCTTACCCTGGTGCTGCTCAGCCTTTGAGCAGAAGCCATAATGTGCACTGACCTCATTGCTCTTGGGAAGCCATACCCAAACTCTCTAACCCTTAGGCCTGCTTTGCATCCTTTACCTTTTACACAATCACCTGCACGCACAGTGAGTCACATCCTACGAGTCCAGGGTGTTTGTCTGAGAGAAGGCTTCAAATCTGCGCTTTAGCAAACAGAATTAAAATCCTTTTCTTGGGGTTATTCCTCTCTCATTTCTCCTTTCTTTCTTTCCTCCTCCCTCTTTTGCCACACCCTCTAGCCAGTTGCTCTTGGCCGTGTGGTGCTGAGCAGCCCCACAGCTCTGACTGGCTGTGCCCAGGTGTCTATGCACCCAAGACCCTCTGCAGCCCTGCAGAGCAATTTGCAGCAAGAGGCAGAGGAAAGGGGTATTTCCAGGCTTGCCTCTGGCAGTTACCCTCTGTGGGTAAGGGCAGTAGGGGCTGCTTAATAAAAAAGCCATGTATACAAGAGAAATGGGTACCTCCAGCAGTGGAGCTCAGCACCATCCTGGCGTGGGCACCCCAGAGGGGCATCCCCAAGCAACTGCTCACCCTTCCCAAATCCTGCCTTGTCACCAAGGGCTGAACCCTGTGAGTCCTGCCCCACACCATGGGAATCAGCACAGCCAGGGACCATTGCAGCTCTGGCTGTGCTTTTCAGCATTTTCTACATCACTTGGAAACTAATCCTGCAAGTGAGTTTACTAGCAGGGGTATATATTATGTTTTATATATTATATTGTATTATAAGCTCATATTGCAGGGTATTTGCACAGAGAAATATAACTTTCTCACTGAGAATAATAGCAGAACACTTTCCAATGCTTCTAATTGGACAGAAATGGGATCCCATGAACAAACTCAAGTAAATTTGTGTTCAGAATGTTTTTAATTTCTACAGGTGGTTGCCTATGAAGAAGTGTCAGACCAAGAATTATCACACAGACCAATTGACAAGCGGAGGTAAGAGATTAATTACACATCTGTACTGGGTTAGATGTTGTGAAGAAAATTAGCAAGAGGGTCTTCCAGTCAAGGCAGTAAAAAGAAATATGAGCATGCTCATTTTCGTCAGGTTCTTGGTGAGATCCCAGTGAGGTTTTCTGTACACCCCCGAGTGGTCAGTGTTTCTTCCTCATGTGTGGGCATCTCCAGCTGAGTCAATGAAAGTCACTTCTGCCCCAAGGGCTGGTACCATCACATAGCCAAACTAGGGCCTGGCCACACAGCATGGGGAAGTGTTTGTTTACTCTTGTTTTACCATTCTGCTATGTCTTTGGTTTTGGCCATGGACACAAACAAACTCAATGAAAACCAGAAAATCACTGAGAAGAGGAACAGCAAAAAGAAATTCCTCTTTATGGAACCATTTGCTTTAATATAAACGATGTAAAGATAATAATAAGGCTCCATGTTGACATTATTTTCTCATCCTCATGGTCTCAAAGTATTTTTTAACAAGCAAAATGATGTTTCACACATATCTGTGATATCTCTTCTGAATTAAATATTAATTGCTATGCCAAAGGAATAAATACAGAAATCCTGCATAGTTATTCAGACATGCAAATCCCTAATTGTGTGGGAAGCTGCTCAGATTGGTTTTCATTTCAGCAGGAGATAAAATGCCACAGAGCCAGTACAGTATCTGTGTCACTACAAGATTTACAGCCCAATTCCCTGCCTGGAAACAAAGGAGCAAATAGCTGCATGTCACGCACTGAACTGAAACATTGTGGATTATATTATTTCTCGAGTTTCTACAGGACTTCTCAGTAGGGGAAAAAAAATTCTATTAACTCTCTTTTACAACTACCAGCAGGGCAATGTGAAGAGAATAATCTCCTCTATTTATAAGATGTAGGGGCCTTAAAACCTGAATAGCAGGCCAGGAGCTTTGTCACAAGGTCTGGCTGTTTCCTTTTCTTCATAAAATTCCTATCTCCATTAATCTGTGTTTATTTTCCTTCTGCTTTTTAATTTGCTTAATGGACTTCACTTGAAGTCTCCCCTAGAAGTCAGAGGAAAGTAAACTCTGATAAATCCTTTGGGATTTAATAGTCACAGTTAAGCACTTCTTTGGATTATTTTGTCTGACTTTCATCTTTGCTGTTGCAGAAATGTCGGCAGCCTAGCACTGCAGCCATAACCCCATGACTTAAGAGCCTGGGAACAAACTGACAAAAGATATCCTCCTTTCTTCCTTCTTCTGAAGGCATGGAAATACAAAAAGACTAGATTTACACTAGTGAAAAGCAATCAGGGTGTCCTCCATGACTTTGCCCCATGCAGAAAGCATTTTGGAGGCTCAGTGGTCCTTTAACTGCCTATCTCTGCCAGTGTCTCCCATCCCCAGGCTTCAGTTTCCAGGCGTGTAAGGAGGAAGCTCCAGCTGGGCTGGAGCTGCTGTGCACTGTACTGGAACCAGGATGAGTGCTGGGGAGCACAGCCTGGTCTGGGCACCTCTGGCCTCAGCTTCCTGAGGTCAGGTACTGTCACTGTCCTGGAGGCACCAGCTGCTCTTCCATCATGCAGTCTGGCATCATCTCACCTCAGCTCCCAACACAGACGGGGTAAGGAGGATGTTTCAGGTCCCAAGCCTCATGCAGAACCTGCCCTCTGGCAGCCCATAACTGGCATCAGAGCTCTCCTTTAGGAGAGGAGACCTGTGACATTTCCTTGTTCCCAGTCCTACTAGCATCATCTACTCAGTAATGTTTCATGTTATTAATCTATTGTTATTTTCTTTTCAATAGGTAGGCTTTGAATGACAGCCAACATCAGTATTATACCGATTATTATATATACCCTTTCCTTAGGTGTCTAAATCCTTTGTGTTCTAGTTCATATATTACTTTCTATGTAGCAGATTTTTTTTTGCACAACATTTATTCCTGAAGGATTTGCTTACTTCAAAATTGCATTGTCTAATTAGGTCCCAACTGCCTATTTCTAATCCTGAACAAAGGTTCACTTTCTTGTTTATTTCAGCAATTTACTTCTTCATTTTACTTCTTCCATTTTTGATAGACATAATGAATTAGGTGCCATTCCACCAACCTCTCTATTTTCTTTGTTTAATGATGAGACTTTTTTAAAAACCTTAACAGTTTTGCATGTTGCTGGAGCAATTTACATGTGTCCATCCATAGTGAAACTGAGGCATGAAGCAGAGGAAAACACTGAGTGTTGAGCTCCTGACTGAAAAAACCTGGTGCAGATGACTAATGGGTCCACTGATTTGTAAATCAGATTTTACTTATATTTTGGCCCGATCTGACTTCCAGCATCCTGTTTTCATTTGACCCACTTGTTAAAGCTGTCACCCATTAATGCATTGGCTTCTCTCTCTGAATCAGTGCGTAGGTGGCCATGGAGAAGGTAATTCTGAATGTTTTTATGAAACACACCATCATGTGCCACAAGAAAAGCTGAACCACTGGTAGGTCACATACCACAGTATATTCAAACTTGACTACTTTGCCTTGGATCCACTTTTCTTGCCTTGGTTTAAAAGGGATAAGCCCTCAACAAGCTAACCATAAATCTCAGCAATTCCCTCATTAGAACACATCTTATCTGAGTGTGCTTTCTTCTGATACCTGCAGAATATACAGATACAGGACTGCTTCAGCTTGCTGCTTTGTAGCATCATCTGTCAGCAGTAATGAGAGATTAGGGGCTGGAAGTCAGCATGGTGAGGGTATGTAATTATACAACTCTAGGGTCTGAAGGTCTTATTTAAGCACTTAAGGATACCAGCAAATGAACTGTTGTAGCATCAAAAGGAAATGTGCTCTTTGGGAGGGCTGAAGGCTTTCTCAAACTGTGATGGTTGCCACTACTACTACATAGAGCAGATAGACCTTCATATGCTTGAAACCAGACAACTCAGGGCACAGAAGAGCATAAAACACCAGATGCCAAATCCACCCAAGAAGCTGGGTAAAGATGCAGAGGATGGTGCAGCCAGAGTGGTTGTTGGTGACATCCCAGTTGGCCACAGGCCAGCACAGGGGTGTCTGCAGTGCTCTGTAGGAACAGCAGGGATTGGGGGGGTTGAGCAGCCAGTTACACAAGCTGATATGTCTCCTGTTATCAGCTGGAGACAAATGACCAGGAGTCCTATTTTGGAGCTCCCAGTGGTGAAACAAAGATTCTGTATCTGCTTCTGTGAAACACCAAGCAAAGAAAAGCTGCACAGCTTGGCCCAGGATGACAAAGAGCAGACTGGACCCTGCTCAGATGAGCCACTATCCATGGGTGGACAGGAGCCCTTGTGGTTTATTAATCTGGCTCACTGATCCATGCTCTGATGTCTGGGATCCTGCTAACGAAATTATCACATCTAGTCAGAGTCAAAGCTGCTTTGTGGGAACCATGAGTTTCCTGTCTTCTTTGCATTTGTGAAGAAAGACTTTGTCATGTTCCCAGGGTAGAAGTCACAATTTGCATTAGGAAAATATAAACAAAATGAAAAGATCGGCCCTGTGACAGAGCCTGCACAACAACAGATTCAGGAAAGTACTAACTAAATGCTTCACAGTATGCAGATTTTGATTTGTAAGCCTTTTTGGTTTCAAAATACAGTGTTCTCTCTCTTTCATCTCCAAAACTCAGTCAATACAGAACAGAAATATAGCTTTTGGCAGTATTCATTTTTCAGCTAAACTTGTTTTTGTTCTCCCTTAGAGCTTAAAGCAGAGCAGTAGCAAATTACATTACTGCTTCTCAGTTTGTGACACACTTGACCATGTTTTTTCAATAAAAATGACACCACTTAACTTTGCTGGGTCAGTAATGAAGCAGCAAGAAAGATTTCGTTTGGCAAGAAAAAAAGGCTAAGAATCCAGAGCTTCTTACAACTAAAGCAAAATAAAGGATGTAGATTAATTATACTATTTATGAACTCCAAGCTCTTCCTTTAATTTCTGTTTTATGATGAAATGTATCACTGTGGCCACTTTAAGCAGTCTTCCACACGCTATGGGAATATTTTTCCCACTATGCCCAGCAATGGTGGTGTGCAGACACTGTGGAGCAGAATTTGTCCTTGGGGTACCGATGGGAGCCTTTGTGTCTGTCTAACTGAGGAAGAGGTATATCCCTTTGACATGGACTAGTACCACAATTCAGGACAAAGAGCTCCCATTAGAGATGGCCAGATGGATGGAAGTGGCAGGGATAGGCTCTCCATTGCTTCTAGGGCCATGTCAGCTTTGTGGAAACATCTCAGCTGTGCAGTTTTTCTGAGGACTCGGGTAAGGACTCATACCATCCTGTTTCCTCTTGAGGGATAAGCCAGCTGAATTGGTCCTGAGGACACTGGTAGTGTTCTCTCAGGAAAACCTTGAAGGTAACAGGCACACTACCACTTCAGGAAAGAGAAAACTTATTTCCAGTTTGTGTCAGACATCAAGACCCAAATCTTCCTTGACATAAGCCTGCTTTTCTCTCACCTTTCCATCATTTCACTCTCATGACATCAGCATCTCTAAATGCGTCGTCATGCTTGGAAACAGATAGCAGCAGGTCTCATTTGCATTGAAGCTGGCTAGATGGCACTACAGCACACCTGACAAGAATGGCAGCCTAAAAATAGGTATTATGTCATGACATTTCCAGTGGGTCTTTCAAGTCAGCCTGCATCTGTTGAGACCTTCTGAAGCAACAGCTCAGGCTTTGAAGAAGGTGCTAACCTAGCCCAAGGTGCAGCAGGGCTGGTGAGTCCTGTGCTGGCAGGAGCACAGCCCTGTCTGGGCTGGGAGTTTGTGTCCTCATGGGAGTATGGAATCCTCATGCAGATAGTCTCATGCAGCCTGTGCCAAGGCGCAGATGCCATTGGCTCTTTTCCAGGGAATATGTAGACCTCTGTCAGGCGAGTGTGGTTTTAGATGTGCCCTTCCATGTCAACTGGAGTAGTGCCCAGGAGCACAGTGCCCAGGGGGTTGGCATGAGCTGCTGCACCCTTTTATTTAGACCAGGGACTCCTGCTTGGCACCACTCTGCACCGGGCCAGCACCAAACCCTGGATGCATTTGCAAGGCACATAGGCAGTGCAAAAGGCTTGCAAAAGGCAAATAAACCTCTCAACTAAAAGTGACTTTTTTCTGGCCTGCAACAACACTCCTTCATGCACTATAAATATTTGGGGGATGACATTGGTTTCAGCAGCATATAATGGCAATGGCACTGAACCTTGTTACTTGGAAATGATCTATGTTGACAGCCATACTTTGGCTTTGCCTTGAATTTTATTTTCTGCAAATGCCTTGGCATTTTTTCTGCAGTGTCAGGATTTTTTTCTAGTCACAACAGTCTGTTTCATCCATGTTCTTATCTCTTAAGCACTGTGCTTTAGTTGTGGAAGGATTGTTGGTGCTTGTCTGAACTCAAGTAATTTTGATGTAGAGGTTAAAGACAGCATTTTGGTTTATATCTGAAAGGGATTTTCAGATAAAACTTCAGAAAAGAAGTTAATACACAGCTGGTTTTAGCTGACAAACTGATATTACTTCATTATTATTTATTATTACCACTTAACTTCCTTCAATGGAAGTTGTGCAACTCAAAATCTTAATATAAGAAGCTAGGAATATTTGCATATACACACACAGACATATGCAGGTATGTATGCATACACATACACACAAAATCTTTCTTTATTTTCAATCCAAATTCCTTCCTAATATTTAAAATGCAGAGAAAAAAATCAGTTATAATATGAATTTTTTGGAATTAATGACACCCTCACATTTTCAATTGATTGATGGATCATTTCTTGAACAAAATTTCTTTAACTGCCTTCATGTCTAAGACAATCACTGAATGTGCTTTACTGTGACAGTTCATGATGTCTAAATTTCACATTCAAGAGAATACTGGAAATGTTATTAGCAAAGAAGGGCCTTTGAATTTATTTGTGGTTTGGCAACAGAGAAAATAATGTTTTGGTATAACTTTTGTTCCTATTTATAAGAGATCTTAGTAATTTTGTAGACTAAATGTTTATCTATGTTTATCCATGAATCCCACATGAGTTAACTGCACCAAATCTGTTAATACCACACGAGAAGTGACAGGATGTCCTTCTACAATTTTTTTCCCCAATAGAAAGATGAAGATAAGTATTTCTGGAGTTTGTCGAATTCTGATGATTAAAAAAAAACAACCCAGAAAGCTAGTTTACAAATAAGGAGAAAGATTTCCAATTTGTTGTTTAGTTGGGTTGGGTTTTTTTTTTCATTTTCTTTTTCAATTCTATTAGGTGACAAAGAAGGCATTGAAAAAGACAATTAAAGAAAAGTGCTACAATAACATTTTTGCATCAGCCACAGCAGCAGCATCCCACCTTTCAGTTTACACCAGCTCCGAATTTGGCCCCTTGGCACTAACCAAGAAAGCCTTTGCATTCACTCTCCTATCAACATCTGTAAACATGAAAAGCTTTCTAGGCTACTCAGGGGTTAAAATTGTTCTTGTAAGTGTCCTTAATAAGGAATTCAGACAGTTTCTGTTTGGTTTTAATTATGACAGCCTTTCATATGAGTTGGAGGGGCTCCTGGCTCTGTCCTGTTGAGACATTAAAGGTCCCTTTGTTTAAAAGTTCAGAGCCAGATCTGAGATCGCCTGTAGTTCACCTTTAGGATATGGAAGAGTGCTGAGACATGGCAGGGTTTGATGCTGGTAGCCCCCGCGGTGGGAGCTGCGGCACAGGGTGCTGTCAGCATCGCACTCCCTGCCGCAGCCTCCTTGCTCCGGCCGCGATGCTATCAACATTCCTCGCTGGAGCCTGTCTGAGTGATGCCTGATTAATGAACTGGGGCTACAGCTATCTGTGAGAAAGAAGAATTGCTTATTTCACCCATGTCACGGTCCTAATTAGGAAAGTCTGACAGCATATGGTTCTCTCCATGTATAGACACCAGATACACAAAAAGACTTTTTCTGTGATCGCTGTGATTTTCACTGATCTCTCCCCTGCAACACCCCTCTCCCCAGGAAATATAACAACCAATTCTGGAATTTCTCTCTGAGGTAGAGAGTGAGGAGGGATTAACATAACCCTTTTGCTAATAACTTCTATGAAATGAAGCACAAAACAAACTTGTTTCACAAGCACTTTGACATCGAAAGTCTCATGCACTATTTCATCTAGAAAAATAACAATCTTGCAAGAAAATAAAACAGAGATCTCTGTTGACTGGAGAGCTCTTTAGTTTCTGCTTTTGCTTGAGATGTCTGCCAGCTTACTTGCTTTCTCTTTGCTTAGCTGGTACATGAAAATCAAAATAAAAGGCTGCACATCACTAGTCAAGATGAACCAGCCTGTGGCTGTTACCTAAACTGTCCTTTATGTGCACCAATTCAGGGGGCTGCTGGACCTTCCACATTTCTACTTCAGCCACTGTTCAGTATGCTACAGAGCTTGTCAGTGAGGGAACAAGTCACCTAAGAAATTTGCTGGATTCACCGATGTTACTTCCCAATTTCTCTTGGCAACCAACTATTTTCTCATCCATGTTACACTTGGCAGAACTTGGGGTTTTCCAGATGGTAGACATGGTCTCTAGTTTGCCTGAGAGAAAATATCACTGGAGATATAAGGGAGCAGAAGTTCAAATCCGAAATCTGAACACAGCATTAAATCTGTACTGACATTACATGTCTATGCCATATGTCACCTGCTGCCAGGTTGAAACATTTGAGGTATTTCAGCTATGTAGAAAATAAATTGTTCCCATTTGCAAGCAAATAAAGACATAGCAGGCATCTTCCTGGACATTTGGTTCTCTAGAAGGTCTCCTAACTAATAATTTTCATACCAGTGATTTATGACTGTAGATGCTGCAAATTGTGCTTGTCTGAAGGGCAGCATTACACCATTGTGTAAAAAGATGCTGAAAGCTGTGAAGGAATCTTCAGTGGCTAAGATGTCAAGTGGCCTATTCTGCGTTGACTGTGATAGCAAGTCTCATAGGAAATGCAAGATTTCTGCCACATTGGTGAGTCAGGATATGGGTATACTGCCTCATCTTCTAATCTTCTGTCAAATCGATAAATTCTCCTCAAGGATAGGATTTTCAACTGCAGTTGAGATAGGGAGATACCGTGGGAGGCATAATGTAAGCTGAGCAGAGTCTTGGCTTTGCAAAACCTCCCCGTTACCCCAGAGCCACCTGCAGAGTGTGGCAGGAGCCCTGCCATTTGTACAGGCGCTGGGCCAGTCTGACTCCTAGTTCCCAAATTTGCTTCTTCAAAGGAAAATCTGAGTAGATCATGTACATTCAGAAAAATATCTGCTTTACTAGGAAACTGTATTTTGGCAAGATGAGCATGTCTGATGAGCTCACCTTGGTGTGCTGTGCCACAGTATCTGAATGAAATTGAATGAAAATCCCAGTCTCTGTCTGTGTGGTTGGTTTAGCCTCTTGTCCTTTAATGTAGTGGCTGGCAGTTCAAGGAAACCTTTGAACCTCAAGCCTGTATGCTTTCAAAACACACGCATTGGGCCAGCCTCTGGGGGTTCCTCATGGATCCCAGAGGCAAACGAGGCACCTGTTTTTTACCTCCTTTCAGATTTTGACACTGCAATGGACTTAGCAAAGCTAAAATAGCATTGGTAGTATTTCCAGGTACATTGAGACACAGCAGTACCTGAGGACACAGGGACCTCTGGGCTCAGGGGCAAGGTTTTTCTTTTACTGCAGCT
Organism: Calyptomena viridis; assembly: GCA_013390005.1. NCBI lineage: Eukaryota > Metazoa > Chordata > Aves > Passeriformes > Eurylaimidae > Calyptomena > Calyptomena viridis. The sequence continues at coordinate 253,446 of WEIV01028238.1, read as the reverse complement.
GCACACCTGCAACTGTTTATTCTCCTTAGGGGATGTTCCAAGGGTCTTGCTGGCACTGGCTTTCTGGTTGCCCTGCATACATGCAATATTTGCAGAATCTGCTTTCAGAGGCCTTGTTTCTCTCCCCTGGAGCTACATTAAACACTCCAAGCAGCTGGAGAACCAGAAGAGCACCATCACAAAAACACCAAACAGAAGACAAAAAAGATTTAAGTCCCCTCATCAGCTGACTTGGCTGCAATATGCTTCCATCTTCTCAGAACACAAAAACTTCTATTAATCAGCACACTGCTGCACAGAAGGCATAAATAAGCTTCAAAGAAGGTGAAGGTATGTCCATGGCCTCAGGAGAGGTGGCTGGACCCAAGAGATGAATACTTGCACAGCTCTGGAACCCAGGAGGTGCAAAGTTGTGTTGGTGTGGGAACAGCAGCATCCTGGCTGTCTTCAGAGCCATGAAGTAAATGCTGCCACTTTTTCAACTGCCAGTGCTGGGGGAGCTCAGGTACTGTTGTTACCTGCAGCACCCTCACTTCCAGTCATGGTTGTGTCTCATTTGAATAAAGCCTGAATGGGGAAAAGAGGGTATTTTCACAAGGAAAGGAAGAAAGGAGTGAATTCATCCCTGATTTATACCTTGTGCACCTCTGCACATTGTGTACTGCATAGAATTAAACAGGGCTAAACTTTTGCAAAGGGGCAACTTGCAGAATAATGTTAAACATCTGGATGTGTGTAGGAACAACAGCTTCATTACGTACAAGGTAAAGTCAGAGCCACTTGGAAGCACTTTGTGCTTAGTCCAATGCTTGCTGTGCTTAGCTTTGTGTTTGAAGTATGTGCATAGCCTACACTTCAGCCTATTCCAGCAATCTTCCCACTCCTTCCCAGTCACCTCCATGAAACCTATTTGGGTGGCAGGATTAATGCAGTCAAAGTGCACACATATCATCTGGGGTGGGCAGCCTGGTTTAGAGATTTCAGTTGTTGAACCTTCTCAGGGGAACTTCTAAGGAATCATATTAAAAAACCACATGGAGTCAGATCAGGAAAATTCAGCCTTCCTTTGAATCCATCAGCTGGATTTTCATAGGCAATTCAGAAGCACTCTTCCTAATGGTGCCAGGGGGACAGCTGGAGAAGGCTTCACAGTGTCCACTTTTCAGTCTGGTTTCAATGAACCTTTGTGGTTCCATCAATGCCAACGTGAGAACATTTCCTCTGAAATCATTCATGTAAACAGCTCAGGAACCAACTCAGAGCATTCAGCTTTGTTCCACAGGATGGGGACAGTAGCCTCACTGTCGATTTATTTAAAAGAAGAAAAACAACAACAAAAAATGTCGCCAGGAAGTTGCATGGCTATCAGGAAACGCTCACTAAAAGGACTGTGTTAAGCAGAGTATGCAAAGCCAGAAAACAAATCCACTATTCTATAAGCAACACATTTTATTTGTAGTTCTAGCAGCACATTATACTATTCTGTTGGGGATGTCGTCTCAGCCCCAAATTAATTTTTTACCTTTTTGAAACGTTATTAAGTATGGAGTATTTCTTTAAGACACATTGGAGAAAATGGCTCTAATTTATTCATGCTTATGTGTTCCCATTTTGTCATTAACATTCTTTCCACTGTACCATGGCCAGGAATGAGTAGCAGGTCCAGAAGTTCAGAAATTATTTCTGCATCATGTGGAACCTCTGCTAATTGGGTAGTGTTCTGTGAAACAGTGGAAAAGTCCAGGGATGTTAAGCTGAAGCACTTTCATACAAGCCCACTATGTGTTCCCGCAATATTTGGGCTCCCCTTGAAAATCTGGCTCAAAAGATTTCCTGCCCTAAAATCTCTTTGTGCCCTCAAAGAGGACAGGTGGAAAAAAATGTCTGGTTATACCAAGAACATGGGTATTATTCAGAACAGGATGGAAAATGGAAAATAAAATTAATCAGCACTCTATTCAGCAAATAAATGTCTATTCAAGGTCAAGGCTTTTATTTTATGAGTTACATGTTAGGGAGTTTTTGTGAGAGAGTCCCTCCAAATAAGGTACTTTCTGAGAAGGGAAACGCCTTCTTATAAAACCCACACTTTCAAATGAGAACACATTTAACTTTGCTTAGCACTATCTTGCATTGCTAGCCACTTGACTCAGAGCAGAAGCCCCTACTCCAACCAGTGCCCAATGCTCCTCCCAAGAGAGCACTTCTGCAGATGCAGGAGAGCCACTGACTCTCATGGCAGAACAAGACTGGCCCTGGGTCTGAGATGCTGGGCATCCTCCTCGGGCTCACTGCCCTCATCAGCCCTGAAACCTGGTTTGTACGGTGTCCCAGCTCCAACAGTGGGAGAAAGCCAGGCTTTGTCCTTGTGCTGGTGATAACAGCCCCCTGTGCCAGATCTTATCACCTTTCCCCCAGCTGGGGAGCTTCTGGATCATATATAAACTATGCCCCCATAAATCCTATAGAGAAGAAGGGTAGAATTCCCTTCCTCATGTTCGTTGTCCATGCTTTACTTCTTCTCTTGAAGAGTTTGTTTGAGGTCCAATTTGGTGAAACACCTTACTACACATTTTCTGTACCCAGAAAAGCAAGCATAAGCTTAACTAGATCCTAAAGCACTGCTATATCAGGGGTTTTTTGGTGTGTATTACAGTCCAGTGCCCACCCACCACTAATTGACTTGAAGGTGGGATACTGAAACCAAGAACTGGAGGAAGATCCTGTTTCAAGTCTGATACAAGCTAGCATGTCACTGAGCTTCTATAAACACAAGATTCAGTCAAGATTGCATCAGCACAAACCAGCACAAACTATTCATTTGAGAACAGAATATTTAATTTCATTAAAAACTGGAACTGCAATTTCACAGCTCTAATTCCAGTAAAATAATAAAAGCATTGAGTCAAGAATGGACTTTTTTGTTTGAAATGAGATATATCAATAGAAGAAAAATATTGGTGGCACAAATGATAAGAAAGTGTGCACAGTACTTGAGATATTCATTAAATAGACACATTTCAGTAATGTATGGGAGAATATTCCTTACAATTTTGCCATTAATCAAAACACTGCTTATATGCTGCTGGTGCACATTTGCCCAAAGCCACATTGCTTTAATACCTTGTTGAAATGTTCTAATTAAATATAATTTCCAAATGGGTTCTATTATTCATTTATTGTTTTGGAAATATCCTTCTTTATACACAGTCATGTTTTTTTCTGTGCGAGCACCACTCTCTCAGGGATGGGGACAGTCATATATACATCACAGCATATCTCATGTACTCCTCCAACAGACCACAAAAAAAATCTTGTTTCTTGCCCTCAGAAAGATTTAGCAGTTCCCTTCCCCAGCTCACATTGTCCCAGGGTGTTGGGGCAGGTGGAGGGTAGCCCCATATAAGCCTGAGCTGGTGGAAAGGGGTCCCTCATTCCCTTTGCTGGGGATGTGACAGTGGTGGTGGCAAAGGGCTGGCAGCAGGCTGCAGGGCTTTGGTCAGGTCCCTGTGCTTAGCTACCTGCAGCTGAATGGAAGCTTACTAGTGGGGAGATGTATACCATGTCCTCAGGAGTAATTTATTTAGGGATTGGACTAGATGGTCTTTGAAAGTCCCTTCTAACGCAATCCTTTCTGTGATTCTATGACAAGTCTTCATGGGACTATTGCCTCTTCCTCAGAACAAATCCTTTTTCACTTCTTCTCCCCCCCTACAAAGAAAATATCTCCAAGCACATGGGCAGATGGCAGCCTGAGACCTGGACTTGTCATAAAAGAACTGCAGACAATAAAGTCACAGGCTGTCTGTGGAGTGAGTCACAGAATTTGAGACCAAATGGACCAACATGGCCACATTTCTCAGTAAAAGAACTTCTCTTAGCTGTTAAATCATGTGGTCAAGGTAGTGCTGACAAAGGACTGCAGACTGATCAAAACAACTGTCTAGTTTCTATTACAGTTTAATGCTCCCTCAATGCCTGACATCTGTAAGAATAGCAATATTTACTCTCTACCCTGGTAACTCTACGCTCCATCCTTAGGCAGCTTCCCTCCTCTTATACTCAGTTGGTCACTCTTTATCTTTGGGTGGAGGCTCCAGAAGGGAGAGTTTCACAAAAGAAAATTAACAAAACCTTCCCTAAATCCCACCTATAACCCCATTTAAGTCTCCTTAGAGGGATGACTCACTCTGTGAAGGACTGTAGTAGGCTGCTCATCAGAAACACTGCAGGAAAATTCCATTCTGTGTTCCTACGGTGTTGCCTTTGGTTGCCAGGGCAAGTGACTTTTGAAACCGATTTGCAGAGCAGCAGAAAGGCTGCCTGGGGTATCAGTGTGTGAATGCTACTGGATAATACAAGAACTGGTTCATATGGCTGCATGGAATGGCACAGGGACCTCTCCAGAGCTTTCATTCTCTGTCCCTAATTCTTTGCACACCCTGGCATTTTAAAATACTATCAAGCAGAGCAGGATCCAGGTTCTCCAGAAAATGCTCTGGTCGCAGAAGACGGTAGTAAACAGGCCAAGTGAAATGCATCTAGACAGAGGGAAGCAAGGAGTTCTAATCCTCAGAGCATCTCCTCAACAAAGGAGAAAGCAGACTGCTCTCTGAAGCCATCCCTTTACTCTTCAGGATCACAATCACAAGAACTGCTGCTACCACACATCTACAGCTTAGAGTGTAACCAGGATTGTGTTGTGAAGAAAAAGATCCACGAGACTTCTTCACCCACCTGACCACTTTATGTGTTACAAAGATCAGGCCTTGCTAGCAGCGTAGCTTGGGATCAAGACAGAATTAAAGTTGCATGTAAACTAATAGCAAAATTATTATCACTGGAATAAACCTTCTAGAGAGCAAATCACAAGGGCTGTAAGATTGGATGGGGTGTCCCTGCTCTATCTGGGAGGCAGTCACCATAAGGATGTAACACACCTGGCCCAGGGAAACCATGGCACAGCAGGATGTGATGTGGGCTATCAGATATGCTCCACTTTTTGTTCAAAAGATGCTCCTTTTGCCAGCAGAGACTTGTTTACATTTCTCTTGCTACTCCTGTGACTGTTCGAAATGCATTTGCCTACAGGTGCTGGGCTGCATGTGGTGGAAGGTGGTGTAACAAGGCTCAGAATCAGATTTGTCCTGATACCACCCCCGGATCCAAATTCACTCCTTAGATACTGTGATTTTAAAACCAGAATGGGCTGAATCGCCAGTTCAGATGGTGCGCAACCTGGTTGAAACTACAGACCACTGATAATTTCCAGGTCTTTCACTTGTAAGCTTCTTCTGCCTCTGGGCAGCAACCTTGCAGGATTTCTCCTCCATGTTGTGGCACTTGTGATCCACTCTTTCCCTCACCAAGATTCACAACTGATGGTGCCTGGCCCAGGGTGCAATAATTAGGAGGAGGGATGGGGAATCTGATACTCCCTGGGGCATTACTTCAGAAAGGGCATTACTACTGAGCCCTGTATGGATCCTGCTATAGAAATACAACACCTTTGGAAATATTACAGGTATTTAAGTTGTTTATGAAAAAAACCCCTGGATTTCATGGGATTAGCATTGCGGAGTGCTCCCACTCTCTCATCCTTATCACTCAGCTGGGAGAAGCTGAGTGCCCCTGCAGTGATTTTCTGAGTCCTGTGGACTAGCACAATGAGGTAAGGACAAGGCTCCCATTTAAAAAGCATGCTTTCCTTGGACTAGCTCTTTTGCTATTTCTCATTTCAATGGCTATCGGGTTATGTAAAACCAGCCAGCTCTTCCTTGGCACAGCCTCCCTCATGGCCCGCAGCAGAGGCATTCCGACCCTGCCTGGGTAGAGAGGAGAAACCCTGCTGGGATCTGAAGCTCTCCATTGCCTCTTGACACCTATGCGAGGGCAACTACAGGAGCTCCCATCGCTGCATATCCAGGACCCAGCAGATGGCACTCCTGGACGGTGTTTCTCCTGGATCACGGGCAGCCTCCAGCTGCCTCAGCTGCCCCTTTCCAACTGCCCTCCTGGAGAAAGGGCTGCAGGGCAAGGCACGGCTGTGCCTGGGCAGGCGGGGTGAGTTCTGCCCTACCCACTTCATCTTGAAAACTAGTGCTCAGACTGCCTCGGGTGCAAGGCTAGGAACTCTTCCCAGCACCCTGATGCAGTGGGCCCATTTTCTGGGGGCTTATGCTCCTCTGCCAGGGGAAAAAAGCCAGGGCTTTGCCCCTTTGAGAGCCATTCTTGGCTTCTCCCAAGAGCCTTACTGGGTCAGACAGATTTTACATGAGAAGGCAAACCTGTGAGCTGTTGGTTGGGCTCCACAGTAAATACAGCTTACCAGTAGGTCTGCAGAAGTCAGCATCTCACACGTCAGAAAATCATGGAATCACAGGATAGCTGAGGTTGAAAGGCACCTCTGGAGATCATTCGATCCAACCACCTGCTCATACCATGGTCAGCTAGAGCATTTTGTCTGGGACTGTCTCCAGTTAGGATAGAGACTCTGCAAGCTCCCCAGGCAACCTGGATTTCACAGGATTAGCACCACGGAACATTCGCAGCTCCATCTATAGAGGTAGGCACGGTGCTACCTAGAGAGTATCTCACTGGAAAAAGCACTTTCATATTATGTGCCTAACCACAGGGCTGAGATCACAGCAGGGTGCATATCTTAGCACATAGTGGGTGTTTCTTTGTTTTAGGTAGAGAGAGCCAACACCAGAAATTGGATCAAACTATTTCTGACTTAGGGGAAGAGATTTCAAACCTGGATCTTAGGCTCCTGAAGCTTTGCTGTTAACAGATCCAAAACACTGAAGGCTTTTCTGTAACTGGAGTCCAGGTGCAATGTTATTCAACAGGGTGAGATTGTTTGCTCAAGCTTTTAGAAATGTTACTTAGCTTGTTCCATCCTTATTGGACCTTGCTGCTGTGATAACTAGCTGTTAGTAGCAGGTTAGGTAGGGAATTTCTTCTTCCTCTTGTGTTTTCACTTGACAAGCATTGGCTTCTCTAGACAGAGGTGTCTGCATGCCAAGCCATGATATTCTTCCCAGCACGATTTCATATTTATATTCATTATTTATTTATTTCTGTGCTACATCCTGCTTGCTTGCCAGTGGAAATCTGCCTGAGGGTTTTGATTTGTGTCTCTTGCAATAGGATGTGGAAATCTGCCTTCCCAGCTTTACCAAAGCACTCCTAGCCAATACTAGGAGAGTGTGCCAGAATATAACAGCTCCTGTGCTACATGGGAAATGCATTTCCCTTGATGGCTAAAAACTTTTGCTCTTTGGCAGTTCTTCCCTCCTCCTACACCCTACACCTTCTCCTCCTTCTTCTCCTCTTTTTTGAATTGTTGTTAGTAATGCTTCTTTTTTTTTTTTTCCAGAAGAAGCAAAGGTCTATCTTGCAGCCCTGCCAAGAAGCCTTATCTGCACACTACACCTGAAATGTAGATTCCTCTATAGTCATGGCCCCACACTTCTCATGCTCAGCTTTATTAGTTCCACCTCCTCAAACCCTTTGTCTATGAGAAGTCTTGCAAACCACTTTAATCCCTGCTTCCTACAGAATGGAGAAAAAAAGTCTTCCCCCAATGTTCTGTTTAAAGCTGAGCGTTGTGCAAGAGACACCACAAGACTTACTGCAGCTTTTACTGCATCCAAACACAAGGCTATGTTCAGACTCTGAAGGTTTTCACATGTTGCATGTTGAAACACAAAGTAAGAAGGGGCTCTGATGCAAATCTGACTGGTGTCAATGGAAGGGTTGCTGTCAGATGACTGAAATGGGTCTTCAATTCCAAATTGATTAATTTCAGCCCATGGGATTTTGGAGCTGATTTTATATGTTGCTAGATATTGGCTTTCAGCATTTCATCCAAATCAGCTTCTGACAAAGAATGTGAGACCTTCCTGAATACACTCTTGGCTTTAGTTTAGATAAGTTTTTTTATGAAAGCATCAACTCTGTGTGACAATTTAGTTGAGTTTCAATAATGCTGCTCCACATTAGAGAAGAAGAAAGATGCATCAATGGGGTTTATAAGATCTACAGTTTGCCTCCTCATTATGACATCATTGGAAAACATCATCACAGAGCTGCCATTTTGACAAAAATGCAGAATATACTAGAGACAGAGACTCAAAATGTCCTGAATGTTGCATTAAATTCATTGAAATAATCTTGATTTTTTTTTCCAATAAAAACTTACAGAAAAAACATTAAAGAGTTGTTCCATGCCCATCTCCAGGTCACATCAGACTGATCAGCAGCCAAATCTGTAAAATCTGAAACAGATCTGTACAGTAGAGACCTGGCCACATCAGAGGAAAGCACAGGTTGTCATGGGAAAAGTGTCTATTTGCCAGTCTTGTACCAGAGATGTCCAGCAGCACATCTGAGTAGCAGAGATGTCAGAATGAAGAGGCCTGGTCCTGGCTGCAGCTGGCCATAATAATATGCAGATTTTGTTTCATGTTTTTTCCTCCCTTCTCCTGCTGGTGAGTACCAGCTGTGGAGGAATGGCAAGCCAAGGGGCGTGAGGTAAAACTTTCCTATGGTTGGCAGGAGAGGCTGGAAAAAAAGGATTAGAGATTTGAATGCATATGCCACTTGATAAAGTCAGCATTAAAGTTCCCCATTCTTGTCCTTAGCACGCTCCAACCCAACTGGACATGCAGATTCTCAACCAGAGCTTCCACCACTCAGGCTGTTCCAACAGACCAAATTCACACTTGCCAGTGTTAAACTATAGCCCTGAGCTCTGCAGGATGATGTGGGAGGAGAGCAAAGTATATCCACTTCTACAGTCTTTTCCCAGGCCTTGTAAATCCAGTTGTGATCCTGGGTGTAGTTGTGCATCCAGGCTGCAAATTAAAACTTCAAAGGAAGCTGGTGTGAGTTAGTACCTGTCCAGTCAGGCAACTTAGAAAGCCACAGCATAGAAACATGAGCTGGTATAACAAGTAAGCAGAACACTTGAGTTCACCTGAATCATCATCATGACTTACTAATGAAGTTGGGGTCTCAGCTAGCAGCAGACAAACTCCTTTGGAAGTCAAGATCCTGCAGTCCTAGACTGACTTTGGTATTTTTACTACTTCTTCTCAGACCCTGAGAGGAGTAAATGCATGGACAAGATCACTAGCATCTTGAGGCAAGAGCATATGAAAAAACACTGAACTGATTTAATAGAAAGTCAGTAAGAAGCCACAACTGGTAAGGAATGTAGTGAAGGATCATCAGGGATGGTATTGAGGTGCCTGAAGCAAGAAGCAAGCAGAATTCAAGTGGTTGAATAGAAGTTCATGCTCTAGTGAATTCACTGAACTTCTGAATTTAATCTTAGCTTTTCATCTCATCACACAAACAGCATGAGGAAGAGAGAAGCAAGAGCCCAGTTATCTCAGTGCTCTGACAGGATACAGTCAGGCCTCTTGCTTGTTCTCTTTTGTCCAGTGACTCCTTTGTCCTTGGTTGTGTCATGCCTGCCTTCAGGAGCTCAAGAATGGAAGTACACTATAAGAGGTTGCTCTGGAGCATGATTATTAGGATTTTCTTGAGAGGGATGAGAACTCCTTCCACTCCAGCTTGTGAGGGACCCTACTACACCAACTGTAGTGGGTGTAATAATTCTTCCCATGCAGCCCTGAGACAAGTACTATGTTCCTACAGGGGAATGTAGAATTTATTGCATCCTTTTGTTGAGCATTTTTATGATTTATCAACCTCCCTAGTGAATTTTTATGGGTTAATCTGAAATAACACCAAGTTTTTCCCATAGGCTGGGAATAATTGTTCAGGGTCTTGCCTTTGACTCTTCTGGGCACAGATCCACAAAGGTATGCTATAAGTTTTCAGATATCTGTCATCACATGACATCAGTGAACTCTTCTTTATTTTCAGCAGCCTTTGCCAACAGTGCGTGTTCCTGTTTCCCTGAACTGGGATCAGGCATTTATTTTTTTTTAGATAACTCAAGTTTTAAATTAGGGGCACACAGGGCTGCAAAGCAATCAGTGTGTTAGGTGATCATAGCTTCTGATGGCTGTAACAGTAAATGAAGGTTTCAGGACGGAGCCTAGATGAAGTCAGACACATGCACACACATACACAGCCTGTCAAGCTGGAGGCTTTAAAACCCTGGGTCTAGCAATATGTGTGACCCCGTCCCCACAACTCTTCAACAGACCAATGAAGGCCATACATTGAGGGTCAAGTCTGGCCCTTGATGTTGATTAATCACTTTAACATTATGAAACTTACCCATGTTTCTGACACAAGAAAGAGCTGTGAAAACACATTCCCATAAATAGGTCAGCCTGAACATGTCAGCATGGTGAAATATAGTTCTTGTCTCAGAAAACTGAACAGCACAGCCATTTCAGGTATTATGTGTTGTATTTGCAAAAAACCCTGCTCCATAGCTCCTTGGGCACAAGATACTCATGAGTGTTTATTTGGGAGTGGACTGGCACATAGAAGCAAAAGGAAAATTTCGAAGGCACCCACAGGCTAGAGGCATGCACTCGTCTCCTTGGCACTGTGAAGTGATCCCTATGTATAATTCCCATTGCCTCATTTAGCTTCTCAGCAAGGCAGGTTTGCTTGGTCTGGACACTGTTAGAGCAGCCACACAGTTTCTGACAAGCTGCTTTGTCCCCTCCTGTGCCCCAGCATTTGATATACGTGTCCAGAAGAAATAGGCAATGTGTATTTAGTTTGCCTCCTCCATTCTTCTCTCTACTCTGTCTTGGTGCTCCATACACAGCACTCTTTCTCATTCACAGTCCAGCCCAATAAATTAAGTACAAAACAAAAGAGAAGCAAGCAACTCTCAGACCTGATGCTTACAGACTGGAAGCTGCATCACTTCAATGTGGCCTGGAGTAGCACTAGTAAAAGCTGGTGGATGGGGGATGTTACCTGCCTAACCAGTTTGATATCACTCTGTGGCATTTTGCAGTACCTGGAGTACGATACAAAGATACCTGAATGCAAAATCAACTCAAGTCAATCAAGCCAGAGCTGCTGGCATCAGCCCTGGGGGTGGGAGAGAGGTGGAGGCAGCACCTGGAACCATCATGCTGAATGTTTCATGCTCCAGGGTGCCGGAAATCCTACTGCTCTGCCATGGAACAGCGCCTGCCTCTGGAGGCAGCCTGGGCTTGGCTCCCAGTGAATTTGCCCTGCAACAATCAGGTGCACAGAAGTGAAGGGTTTCTGCAGGAGCCAATCTGGCTGGACCAAAGCTGAATCTTTGTCAAGTTGCTCAGGTATCTGGGCATCATGCTGAAGGGAGTTTTACAGTACCAGGAATCACAGCCCTGTATTTCCTCAGCTGATGAGGAGTTGTCTATAAATCAATGCCTATTTTGCATGATTTGGCTTCAAAGTCCTGAGTTAACATTTGCTGACAGCTGTCTGACAAAGGTACTCATTATCCCAAATGGGGAGGCAAAGGCATTTCATCTCCAGGTGAATCAGTGACAGTCCAAGGATGTGCACTGAGAGGCCTGATCTCCCCTAAATAATTTACTAGACTTCGTTGCCTCTTATGCTAATGGGTTCCATGCCCAGAGAGCATTACCAAAAACCCTGAGTGAGTGTGAGAGAGATGCCTTTGAGGAACCTTTGAAGAGGCTCATAAAGATGAGACATGCAGGAAATGCCTGAATGATAGTTTAGCTGCCCATACCTCCGTGAACGTGAAATTTGCAGGGATCTTGTCATGCACATTATGCCACTAATATCCTTTCAAGAGAAGGAGCTTTCCTATCCATTCGTGCAGCTACGTGTCTGAAATGCACTTAAGTCAGGTAAAGCAATTTGCTTGTATTTACCTCTAGATCAAAAGCTGTTCTGATATTCAGGTATATTTGAATTACAATTAAACTCACAGCCACAACAGCTCTTTCCACGCCTGTGTTATCACTCTGGTTTTAGGCAAGTGAGTGGGAGTTAGAAGGTGCCTGAAAGTATGGGCATTTTTAACAACACAAAAGAGTAAGCAGCAAATAGTTTTGGATTGCAGATGTTTGTTTCAGTTCAGATATTTAGGCCCTGGTGAGCTCTCCTTATAAGTCTGAACAACTGCAGTTCAGATGTGTGTTGTTCCTTCCCTATCTCCTCTCCTTCGAACACAGCAGCTGTACACTTGTGAGAAGAAGTGGTGTCAAATTAATAGTCAGTAATGGCTAAGAGCTGACGAATCTCTCAGATGAAAGGCACTATCTAATTGCAAACTTCTGTCATTGTTTGTTATTATGAAGTTATCACTTCAAGGACTATTGCCCCTGGAAATCTTTTTTATGTGTTTTTAAGATTTTTAAATGGTTTCAGTCCTTGAATCTTGTTAATGTTTTATTCTCAGGCTTTTGTTGTTTTGTTTTTTTTTTCCTGTGTCTCTAAAAGATGTTTTTGCCTTTTCTGTTTGACAAAGTTTCTCAACATGCTATATAGGTGGTGTAGACAAGCTATTAAACTATTTGCACACCCACACTGAAAATGCTGTCTGAAAGCTGACTGTATTTCCATGCATGCCTTAGCTGAAGATGCAGTATTTGACCCTGATCTTTGATTTCTTAACAGTGTTTCTGTAAACTGCAGTGCTTGTTTGAAGTAGGCAACACTTGTGAAAGAAGATGGCAAAGTTCTTAGAAGTAAAAGTTGATCAAGTCCAGCAATGATCTGGTCTGTGCCTCTGTAAACGCCTGGGCGTATGTGTGTGCAATTACTACAATGCCAGGCTGCAGCTTATAAATAAGAACCACAATAACAAGGCAGATATAAAATAAACAGCTCAAGAGATCAAAGAGAGAAGTACTCAATATATGTGAAACAGAATATCAGACATAGCAGTAAATTGGACCAGCCTGCAAACTTAAACTACTTTTGTGTCAAGACCATGGCTGGAATAACTTCACGAAGTTTAGTGGTGAGCCAAGGACAAGTTTGGCATGGGCTGGATTTTTTATTCTTGGGTTAGCTGTGGCATAACATTGAAATTATTGTTACTAAAGTATGGTTGACTCAAATTGCTGAGGCTCCAAGCAGGAGTTTGGTTGTTGTGAACAGAAACTGCATGCAAAGTTAACAGAGGCTAGGTTAGACAGTGATTGCTTCCAGTTGATTAAAGTAAGATAACCATCCTGCTGAAAACTATGACAGAATTTCCACAGCCATTCACTCTCAGAAGGCTTCAATTAGACTACTGTGCATGCCTTCCTCTGTACTTGAAACCATGTTGCTGCTGATATCCGAGCTATCTTGGCAGTCACATGGGCTCTTGTCTCCCACTGCCATGTGTCTGTAGAAGGTGGAAACATCCATCTTCATATTTCAGATAAAAGGATGAACATTTTCAGTTTTGATCAAAATAGCTGTTTCCCTTGGTTTGCCATCACAGTTTGGTAAAGGTTCAAATAGAGGATCTGAAAACTATTTATGTTCTTGGGATAAGCAAATCCGGTCTGGCGGGTTTCCTGCTGCAGGGACCTGATCCTGAGCTGCATGTAGGCACACCCCACAGTTTCACTGCTGTATCTTCGCCACAAGTTGTGTACACTGCTGATGCTTTGCTGGGTAGGGACTGTATGTGGTGAGTGATGGAACTCGGGGCTTCTGAGGTCAGAAAAGTACCGATATTGCTGGGTTCTTAAATGAACTAAAAGCTTCAGACCCTTGGGAAAATGTAAGGATTCAAAATTATGTAGGAAATATAAACCTGGACTATCTCTATTTCTTTGTAAAGCAACAAACAAATAATACCATTGCATCTCTGAGTTTTACAATTCATTCTGCTGCTTTGAATCTCCATCAAAACCCATGGCAATTATTATAAGCCCTTTTTTAAAAATTAAAATAAAAATCCATCTCCATCCTAAAAGCTCATGTATGAAAGATGCTTTTAGCCTGGCAGACTTGGGAAAAGATACCAGTGCTGCTGTTCTGCTGTGGTGAAAGGATCTGCAGTCTTCAGGATGCCACCTATGCCAGATAGCCCAGGCGTTTGACTGATTTATGGGCTGCCCTAAATAACTCAGCTTCCCCATGCTGATAGCAGAAGTCTGTTTTCCTTAATCCCACCGAACAGAAGAGGGTTGGTGTCATCTGCACTTCTGATGAGCATTTACTTGTGAACTTACCGATAACACTTCCTCTAAGGAAGCAAATACTGACAAAACAATAGTTCCTCTGCTTGCCTCAGTTATTTAAAACACAAAATAACAAGGTTATGTTACATATTATTGGATTTTATAAGAAGCAGCATGAGATTTAATTTCCATGGTGTATTTCAGTGATCTTATTATTTCCTAAAACTGAAATGATTATGTCTCAGCCGTCTCCATTAGTCGTAGCTAAATTCCTTGGTGTTATCCTGGTAATGGGCCAGGTCCCAGAGCAGAGGACAGGAGATTATGTGTCTCCAGTGCTAATTCTTGGTCATCCAGTGAAAAAGTGGAATAGTGGAAGTAGCAGGTAATGGAGGTCAAAGAGTGGTGCAGAGTATAAATTAGAGTGATGACAGAAATTCATGTTTCCAAGGCTTTCCTGGCAAAATAAGGCTACAAGATGCCCTATTATTGAGTTTTGTTCTTCTAATTTTGCTACAAAACATACTGATTACACAAATGGCTCCCAGCTGAGAAGGGGATGGGATTTTGACATGTTTAACAAGAAGAGTTTTTCTCTTCACTATGTTAAGTATTTGCCAATACTGCCAAAGAATTGCAGTGCTGTGTGAATTTTTTTTTCAATTGCTTTCATTGCAATCTGTTTTGTTTCTGTCCTCATTCTGGTATGCCAAAACCCTTCCATACTGTGCTCTAAAAAAGTGCTATGGCCCTGCATACCCAGATTTTTCTGGCAAAAAATTTACCTTTAATTGTTTGAACATTCAGAGCTATTTTTTTTTCAGTAATTTTTTAAAAGGCTACTTTTTCTGCAGTTCAGAAAACTATATTCTGCAATTATCCTTAATCTTATTTGTCCTTATCCTGAACTGTATCTCTTTTCCTCTTTTTTCCAGCTGCCATCTTTTTGCTGGGAAAGGTATTTGTGGAAGAAAAGCCATTTTTATCTTCATTGCCATCTAAAAAAGATATGCATGGGTCTACTCATGTCTGATGTTAAACCAAAACGATAATTTGGAAGCCATATATTCAGAATGTAAATGACTCATCTTTAGGTGAAACTGACCCTAATTAGATCTAGATCAGCCGTCATTTGACAGAGAGAAAGAAAATTCATTTTCTCTGAAATGTAGTAATGGCTAGGAAACTAGCCCCAGAACCTTAAATTAAAAGCAGGTTTTAACTTGCTGGCTCCATTCCTGCCTTCAGTATCAGCCTCTGCCTGTTTTAGTTAAATAAATGGTAACAAAAGAAGTCAGACTGGGTGACGTTAAATAAAGAGAAATTTAAGAGAGTAATTATAGCATTAAAAGGGGCCAGAGGTGAGGAACTATAAACTTTGTGGAACAAAGTGCAGCATTGCAGTTTCTACAAAATTTTATTCACTAAAATCTTGTTAGTTCTGGTCACGCAAAGCTGTTTGTTAGCTAGGGTGCCTGTCCCCAGCCCAGGGCACGAGCCCTCTCCCAGCATCAGTCTTGCTGTGCTCCTGGTGTGCGAGTGCCCTGCACAGGAAAGTGTGAGGGGTGGGATGGGAGGTGGCAGGGGTGGATTCTGGGGTGGTCAGTGGCCCTTCCTTCTAAGAGGAGTCTTATGCTACTTCTCCATCTCGCTTTTAATTTCATTTCCATTGCATGAATGTTTTGCTCTTTTCCCCAAACTGCTAGGTGGCTTTCAAGAAAGGAATTTACTGGAGAATGGGCCGTATCTCCTACCCAGAGGTTTTGAAGGGTTTGTGTTAAGGATGTAACAACGAAGGAAGAGCCCATGAAGGAACAGTCCATCACAGTCAGAGTCCTAAATAAACAGTTCTGATCACTGGCTATTTCAATGAAATCAAAGATATCACTGCAAAACCAATTGCTCTAATAACATATGGTGGGCAAAGCTCAGAAGATTAGGGGCTTAATTCATATAAGCACCCGAGAGACGTACAGAGGGGAACTGAATTTAAAAAAATCATCTGGGCCTCACTTGCTTTGAAATGTGATGCCATTGTTATGAATGAGGCTATTTAGGCATCTGTGCTCTATGTGTGTGTGTAGCAAAACATAAGAAACGTACTCATGACCAGAATAAGCCCATAACCTGATGTTCTTGCATAGTTCAGAAAACAAAAAAATAGCGTAACACTTTTTAAATGTTTAGTTGCAGGAGGAATGATGGGGAAAGGAAAGAGCTTGTGCTGGTTTTTGGGCTGGAGCAGAGTCCTGGTGTGCAGGCATCATTTATCATGACCTCGTGCCTTGCAGGGCCCAAGCAAACCCATCTTTCATACAGCTTTCTTCTGGATATTAAACTAAAGCATATCCATACTCTGGAAGCAGAGACTTTTGTATTGGCTAGTACAGTACAGCACAGTATAGCACAGGATATCTCTGACCTAGCAAGTCTTGTAAAGGGCTAGGGAAGACATTTGCAGGTAGGAATTCAGAAATGGGGAACTGCACCAAAAACTCATGAAATTTTTAAGAATTCCAACTTTCATATTATTTGTTGTTGCCTTTTGCTTTTGTACTTCTTCAATTACACGTTTTCCAAATTTTAATAGCTTTGAGGGATGAAGAAAACAAATATTCTTAATTAATTATACAAATTCAGGACCTGGGTATTTACAAAAAAAATATTCAATACTGAGAGTTGGCAGTGCTAGCTGAAAGCTGCTCAGATCTTCAATAATCTAATGTCTATTTCAGGCCTGTCCTGTGTAACATGAAGTTAAATTTTTGCTGGATATTGAGCATGATAGAAAGGGGGGAGGAGGAAAAGTGCTCACATATCATTTATCAGGCTTTCTAAACCAGTCCCTATGAAAATCAATTAAAGCACTCTAAATGACAGTATTTAATTCAAGATTCTTTTCATATGTTAGAGTCTGTAGTACAGGTATCTGCCAAGTAAGACATATTTGGTTTGTTCTGAGATCCTCGTGCAAAGAATACCTTGGGTATGTTGTTATGTCAAGGTCTGTTGTGGGATCAGTTTCCCTTGTGCTTTTAAGGTAACTTTCACAAATGCAGGACACAGTTGAATGTTACAGAACTCCTGCTGGTTTCTGGGTCCTGATGCCTTTAGCTATCTGCAGTATTTGCATCTTAAAATATTTTTAGAATGTAGAAGGCAAATTTTATGGCCCTAATGGCTTGTTGGTGAATTTCAAAGTGGTGTTATCAGCACTGATGCATAGGTCTGGGGAAATGTCCCTTTTCCATCACCCAGGAAAAAAAGAAGGGCAATATGCATTGGATTCCTTAGGTAAAATGAAAATGAAAGTGCTTGTTCTGAGCTGATAAAGCTTCTTTGAAAGGAGAGAAAACTTTGTCCTCCCCAGTAGCATTACCATGGTTGGAGCACATCACCTCATCACCTAAGATTTCTCAGGAAATCCTGTCTTTTTCCAGGCCGTGCTGACACTTGCAGAGCAGCCCTGAGAGAAGACAAAAGGGTACATGTTCAACTTGCCTGGAATATGGGTCTTTGTTTGTTTTCTTTTTGGTTTGATCTTTGTTGTTGTTGGTGGTTTTTTGGTTGGGTTTTTTGCGGGAGAGGGGTGTGTGTATTCTTGCAGTTTAACAGGATTTTCTCAAACTGGTTGTATAATTTAAAACCATCTCATGCTCCAAGTTCTACCTCTGCACAGCCAGGCTCATTAACCTGGCTCTAATTTATCCTGCCAACAGATTTTGCTGGAACTACCCACACCCTTCACTGTGGGCATGCTGTTGAACACTTTACCAGGGTAGAGCTTTTACTGCTCATCTAAGAACCAATTTAATTAAAAATTACCACATTGTTCATGTGTGTATTCTAAGAGCACTGAGTACAGATTTTGCAATGTTTGTTTGCAAACAACAAAGAATACAATTATCTTCAATAATGAAACCAAAATACTTTGGAAGGCATGACCTTCTGAGCTGAGACAATGATCTATACGTTTTTTTACAGCAGCTTTCTTATGCTTTTTATACTTTTATGGTATGCATGTGCTGCACAGCATGGTGTTCTCATATGGCAAAGGACAGGACACTTATTAGCAGAAACAAAAGGAATTAACTCTGGTTTTTAGGTATTAAGAGTTCCCCTTGTCCACATATCCTGAGAAGGGCAGCCATATCAAAGTAATCTTGTTGCTGTTGCTCTGTGTCAGCTCCTCCATGACTAATGTGTCCCATATTCTTATCATCCAAATCTTGACATCAGATGGTTCCTTTTAGAGTGGGATGTGATTAAGCAGTGCCAGCACAGAGAGCTCAGAGATCAGCTTGCACTCCTTACTTTGAATAAGTCTGTAAGCAGCACACTGAGAATAAAGACTTCCTGAGGAGGATGAAAATAGCACCCGTATGTGATATGAAACACCACATTTGAGCCTCCAGAGATCCACCTGAGCCCAGGGGAAGGAGTGGACCCTACATGTCCCAGTGAAACCCAGTGTTTCACTTGGACTTGCAGAACTAGTGCTGGAGCTGCCACACTCCCATCTGTTTACAGCATGAATGGTTCAGGACAGGGGTGAGTTCCTCATCACATGGAGATGAGAAAACCACAAAAGGAATTCACTGGGCTCCAGAGACCAGATTCCCTCATGATGTGTTCCTAGATAAAACCTAGCATTAGCCGGAGCCCTCTAAAGTGATGTTTACCCCATAACTTCCCAGTCAAAAACAACAAAAATAAAACTCCACAGCCAATACAGACTTCTTGCTTATAATCAACCATCTCCCAGGGACCTGCACAGCACTGCTCTTGAGGGTCACAAAAGCCAAAAGCTGACCACCAGCTTTCCCAGCCCAACAGAGGTATCTCCTCCAGTACCTCTGCAGGCAACACTGCTCTTGCTGTGTCCATGTGCATCCGCTCTCTGGCACCAAGAAAAGAGATTTTGTCCACAAGTCACCCAGCATGGAGGGATTCATACCTCAGGTGGCCTGTTCCTCTAGGGCTTCTCACAACATTGTTGTCCTGTCTCTATTTTTTATGTATGGACAGCTTCTCTGACATGAGTATTTTATAAAGACCGAATCCTATACATCATTTTTCTGACAAAATGACAGAAAGGGCTAACTGGAGTGGAAGGTTTTTCCTTACTTATAGGATATTTGTTCCAAAGATGGGGCTTAGAAAGATGAATTATTTGATTTATTCAGATCAGGTAAATTAATTAAAAGGTACTTTTGTTCTTGGAGAAAATTTTCTTTCTGACACTCTGTTGTCCTCGAGAAAACAAGATGAAGAACCCTTTGGTTTGATGTTTTAAACAGAACTTTGTTTATTCTTTTAATCAGAAACATTTTTTTCATCCAAGAACTTCAAAAAGAAGCACAAACAGATTTTCAGGGATTAAATCCTCTGAAATTAAGTGTTCCATTAAATGCTAAATTAAAAATTTCAGATTAAGTCTCCTTATCTTTTGTATTTTCTTGCTTTTTTTTTCCCCCAGAAATTCTAAAATATTTCTGGTTTTGCTTTACCTAAACTTATCAAGCAGATATTGCCAGTTTCTAGGCCAAAATCACTGTATGTCCATGCATGGGCCAGTGTTGTATAAAAATAGTGCTGTATTGGACAGTGTCTGATGCATACTTCAGTAATGGCTTTGTTGGTTAGATTGTTTCCCACGGAGGTGATAATTGAGTGTATTCTATTAAAAAAATCCCAGTCATACCCAGTAAAGTGTGCCCCACTGTTATACATCACTGTATCACTACCATATCTACTGGTATTTGTTCTGGATATCTTCTTTTTCTACCAATCTTTGCCCAAGGTCATGATAAATATAATATAAAGTTCATTGGAGTGGTGGGGGGTGTGATTCCTTAGCAACACATTTGTTGCTGTAGGGAGAAAGAACAATTTTCTCTGTGCTGCTTACCTGGACAGTTTCATTTGAATTGACTGTGTACTTGGCATACATGGAAAAGCTTTAACATCTTCTTCAGTATCCCTTTCCTTTGAAGTAGCATAAAATGTCTCTGTGCTTTTTCTTAGGCAAATGATCTTCCTGGGTTTCTTTTAATGTAATTTTTACATAGTGCTTCAGGTATGATGGTTCTGCTGTCTTTAATTACAGTCCCATATTGAATTAACAGTCATTTTTTAATCAAATGATGGTATTACCTGTTCTACCTCTTTCCATTTGTTTTTGCTCCCATCCTGTAGCTTGCCTATCCCCACAATGGAGCACAGTACCCCCTGAAATGAGACTTTGTATTGCCGTTGGTTTTCCTCTAAAGCCAGTGTCACAGCTCTGCTCATCTGCTCATGACCAACTACCTCTCTGAAGAGGTGCATTTGCTTCAGTATTTTTCCCTTCTTCATAATCATAGTCTTCACTTAGATTTTCCCAGTTGTGTCAGCATGTGTGGTCTAGGTGTGACTTGGCACTGTCACACCTATCTCTTTTTTCTTTCATTTCTTCCTTGGCTGTTCCTAGGTCAGGAGGTCCCAGTTCATGCAGGGAGACCTCAGAAGGACTCCAGTCACTCCTGGAGCAGTCAGCCAGTGTGGCACACTGCGGTGTAAGACTCGACATGGGGTAAGTTAGCTCTGCATCAGCTACTGAGTCCCCCTCGGGCAGTGAGTGACACAGCGATTTCTGAGTTGGGAATATCTGGGCAGGGTTTGGGGAATGCATTAAGGAACAATAAGGCTGAATAATTGCACAAAGTCAGAAAACACCATGTGGGAGGTATGCATAGTCTGGGCTCAGCCCCTCTGCATCCCTGTGATGCCTGACACCCTGTAATTATAGGCTCATAGACATAACTTGTACTCAAAAGTTTCACTTCAACCATAGATCCACAGAGACAGCATTTCATTTTGATGTAGCCATCCTTAATTTCTTTGACCTAAGCTTCCCAATTGTGTCTTTTGAATTTGGCATTTAATACAATCCATTCTTTTTCTCCGTTTCCCAAATAGTCTGTGGAGCCAGACTAATCGCCACTCATCAAGTGCCCATTGTGTTTCTATTTCCCTGTCCCATGGTAACAGACACTTTTATTGTGATTATTCATCTGCTGTTCTTTCATTAATGAAACATTTAGATTTTACTTCCATAAGGCCTCTTCAATAGCCTTGTATTATGAACATGCTTTCAAACAGAGACCTGTTTTTGGTAATCCCTAGCGGTGGCACTGGAGGGTCTTTTCTAGCTTCTTGCTTGGCCAGTGACAGTAAGAATTGTCCACTTCAGGGACTGATGATCTCCATTCCCTCTTGACAGGATAGCTGTTAGTCTACTGCAGTCTACATGCCCTTGAGTAAAGAGCCATGAGGGAAAGGACCATCATTATTTTCTGAGCATGTCTTTCCTTCCCACAATGAACTTTAATATGAGAGTGCTTGGAAAAGTTTCCCATACCTTTGAGGTCTAACTGAATCCCTCTGCTGATACACATTTTCTCTAGCCTGTGCCAGATTGTGCATATATTACCTGCAATGTCATTAGGTAAGCCTAGTATGTTGTATGAGGATTATGCTTATTAAGGGAATGCCCATTCTCCTGCACAGAGTTTGGGCTGTCATCACTGCCGGGTCCCTATTGTGTCCCCAGGTGAACTGGAAGTCTTACTCTGCCTAGAAGGCTACGTGCAAATCAACTCTCAATGCTCTTTGTATCAGTTTACCTTCCCCTTTAATTAAGACCAATCCTGTTATCTAGAAGCTTTGGAAAATTAAGACATGCTTAACTTTGTATTGAGGTAAGTGTATTTATGATCGTTCTTGGTAGCATGAAATTGTCTTCTCCAGGAAGATTGTCTCCTGGACTGCTTGCTCTCAAAGACTATCTATCTTTATGGGTCTGGTCTGGGGGCTGTGTGTGTGATCTTTCCAGGCACATAGATCACCATATAGTCTGAGTTATGGTCTATGACTTTGCCTTAGTTTATTTGAGGTCTCCAGTGATAAAAAAAGAGGAAGAAAACGTATTCTTCTGCAATGCTCATTTTTATAGATCATACTCCTCAAAGGAAATGTCTTTCAGTGGGATGATGATGGCATTTTTTAATAGGGTTGAAAACTGTCCTTTTCTTAATAATTTGAGGAGTCTGAGTCGGTCCTCCACTATATCCTCACTATCTCTATTGCTCCTTCCATTCTGATCCTTCTTCTCCTCTTCTTTAACCCCTTAGACATTTGCTTTTTTTATGCTGCAGATTTAAAAGTAGGTCAGATCTCCCTCGGAAATAAGCTCCATATTCCTACCTGTCTCTCTACTTGCAGTTATGGAAAGCGATGTTGGAGTTGTTTTGCAGCTCTGTCACTCACAGACAACAACCCCAGAGCACTGAGACCCTGGAAGTCTCTCTGCTGTCTGCCTCTCTTTTCTCAGGTTCAAGCTTTTTCTCACACATTTTTTTGCCATGTCCACTTACCAGCTCAGTTTTTATTATTGCCTGTATCTCTGTGATTGAGTCTTTTCTTCTTGGAAGCCCACGCTGCTTTTATTCACCTCCCATTGCGTGTGAAGTGCTTCAGCAAGGAGCCCTTCACAGTTTGACCAGGCACCTCTAGAGTCCAGGACTTCTTAGGAAGGGCATGATGGCTGTTTTCTACCTGTGATACAGCAGCATTTTCAAGACTCAGTGGCAGAGCAGGTTCCTCCAGACAAACATCTTCACAAGAGGATGCCCGCCCAAAGCCACTTCTAATTGGAGTGTAAGGCAAAAGACCAAGAAAGAAACAACAGGTTGGCAGCACACAAAAAACTAGTGAGTTAATACTCAGAGAGTAAACTTATATAGTGAGATAATGAGGCTATAGTAACCTATACTGAGATTATTCCCCAGAGGCTTGTTTTTATAAGAATTCTAATGTGCAGTCCAGACTTTCATCTGGCTCTGCCAGTCCTGTGCCTTACTGCTGCTGCCCTCCATGTCTGAAGGCCTGAAACAGCCCTGTCTGTTGCTTACAAGTTTGCAGAAGAGCAGAAAGCATCAAAATGCTGAACTTTGGACAGGTGTTCAGCGTTTCAAAGGATGGCGAGAGCAGCTCCTGGGGCGGACGTGGGGAAAGCAAATTCAGCCTGCCTGGCTCAGGCGATGGAAATGCCTTTCAGAATTTGATCTTTCAGCACAATTCTCATATTTTAGCAAGTTGTCAGCTCGCTCTTTGAAACAGCATCCGTATAACTATGTGAACATGGTCCTTTCAGATCCCTTCGCTACTGTGCACTGCTTTGTGAATTCAATACACTGAGGTGGGAGTTCATACAGATCAACCTCTTTTATACATTTCATCAGGTACCTCATTCTCATTTTATAGTGAAGTCGCTTGATTTTGACCTGAGCTGTCACAGCAAGGGAAATTTTGCAAGCTTTGAAGCTAGACTCTTCCCTAAGCCTTGAATTAACTTGATTTGTCCCCAGAAACTGCACTCTTGTGACAACGGTAAAGAAAGCATTTAATGTTTTCTAAAATCCTCCAGTTCTTGACTTTTCTCTAAGCTTCTCTCTATATACACAGAGATTCATAGTCAGACTGACTGCTCCTTGTTGCCCTTCTGGGTAGAGAAGATCTAGAGATGACTGGAGTGTTTCTGGGATAACTGACATGGCTCCAGTTTTGAAATATGAACAATATGTGGAGGATGAAGTGCTCCAGATCAAACAAGAAAGTTTAAAAAACAATGGGGGGAAAAAAACAACATGAGGAAATCCTTGGTTAATTACAAGCATTGGACAGACTGGCATTGATACTGTGATGCTCTTAGAAAAGGGAACTCTTTGATTACTCCAGTAGATTTTAGTTAATTGCAAAAAGGTTACTTCAGTCTAATCAGTTGTTCATAACAACAGATGAAGTATATCATCACATACTTTTTCTACATAAGAATATGCACTGGTTCAGTTCAATCTGGTGACATGTGTTGCATCAATATTCTCATCTAATTTAAGAATATATTTCAAATTATTATCAAACTGCCTTGAGCTCATATACAGTGAAACTGGGAAAGACCTGTCTTAGGAGGTTGCTGAGTTAACCACACACTTTCAGAGCAACTTGTCTCATAAGGTGTGGTTCCTCTGGCAGTCTTGTAGACATCTTTATCTGAAGTGATCACCATAATCTGAGTATCTGGAGTCCATGAATCTAGGGCACAATTCATTCCATCCTAAAGCAGATGCATAAATAAGATTAGTTGAATTATACTATATGGGCACCTCTCCCTCCCCATGGCTCCTAAGTGGAGCTGAAGGTCATGATCTCATCTGAAGAGCTCATCTCTGATGCTCTGTACTTGGGTCGGCCTGTCCTGCAGTAGAGAGGTAATCTGAGCCAGGATGGACATAGGACCCAGCCCCATGGTGAGGTCTAGGGTAGTGCAGGGTCTGACTCTGCCTAAGTGCTCATGAATCTGTGTGGGGCTGCAGAAAATAAGGCATGAAGTATTTGATTGTTACCACTACAGGCATTGACAGAGACAGAAAAGGAGCTTAATTCCAAAGTGAAGTGAGCTTATGAGGTGCTCAGAATATTCACCCCTGACTGCAGAAAGCATCTTTATGGGCCTCTCACATTAGCTAGGACAGAGGGATGGTACAGCTTGCAGGAGAGAAGGACAAAGACATGCACAGTCTAAATACACAGAAGAGTGGAGACAGCTGAACTCACAGGCCAGGGAACTCTGAAATCCCCAGGGGGAGAAGAGTGGAGGAGTATTATGAATTTTAAAGATGCAACCCCTATTCCAAGGATCAGGAAAACCTAGAAGGCAGCAATCAGTCATCTTGAGGGACAGATGTCCTTTCCCTTCCGCTCCCTGTCTCAAGACAGATGGCGGGAGTGATGGAATATGGATGTGTAGTCAATGTTCGAAATGATGTGCTGATAAGAAATCTCAAGTACCCTCTGCTCTGCAGGGCACAGGATACCTGAAAGCCATCACTCTGTTAACCTTCCTATTAACTTTTCCTTTCAGTTAAAATTGTGATTTCTCAGGAGCAGCAGATCTGTTCCTCTGGCATCCTCTCCCTAGCCTCCTCTAGGGCACACAGGCAGGATAAGGACTTGTAGGGCAGAAGAAAGAAGGAGGCTTGAGCTGCCTACTTGATATATCAGCAGTTCAGTCTGTGATCACAGTTCCCTCACCTCCTACAGGCTCTTCTATGAGTGGTCCTACAGTCACATTGAGCTTTCTTGAGTCTGGTGGGGTATGGAAAGAAATCTATGACTACAGGTGTTCGGAAAGTTGAAGTTCACTTTTCTTTTTTGTTTCCATTTATTTTTATTTTCATTTAATGATCTTTTGGTCCTATTTGCTCCTATTAGGAGCAACCCTCTACCATTTTTACAATATCCTATGCATAAAAATGTAGAAAAGAACATTTCATGTGGAGTCATCTGATGTTCAATTCACTATTGACTATTCTAATTAGTAAGATATTCTCCTTGTTATTCTTCCCCTTAAGAAAGACAAATGGTAACTTAAGAGAAACGATTTCTTCTTTCTTCAAGTGTTTTGGTGTAATCGATAAAGCATCCTGTGGCACAAAATAGTGGCTGTTGCTTTGGTTGTTTTCTGATCTATTTCTCCCCAGAAAGAATTAGGGATGTATTTGGAAGTAAAATCTCACGGAATGTTAACTGTCTTTATGAGACATGTTAAACTGCTCAGTTCCTAGATTGGGAAGGAAAGCTTCAGGTCACAGAGGCCAGGCATGGAGTTTGACAGCCATGTCCTGTAGCTAAGATAGCCTAGCTGATCCAATATACTACAGTCCTGGAGAATAGCACGACTTCCTTGGAATGTTTGTCTAAAGATAAGATGGTAGACTTGGTGGGTTTGCCGAGTGGAGGGGATCCTGTGGCTCCCACAGAACAGTGAACTCCAGTGTGGAGTAGTGTGGAGCACAGCAGGTGATAGAAAAAAAGATATGAGATTCCATAGTAAAATAATTTTCCTGATTCAGTAACTAGATCTACTTAAATTCTGGTAGAGCTTTTCAAATTCCAAAGGCTTCTGGGTGTTTAAATTTTTCTGAAATCCTTCTATTATCTGAGATATTAAGGTAGTTAAAGCCTGAGAAAAATGTAAGTTATGTCTGCATATTTTGTGTGGTGCTATCAGTTAATCCAAAGGCTTTCTCAAGGAATCTGGTTCTTAGTCTGGGATTTAGAAAAATTACATTAATGTTCATCTCCCTCCAACCCTATAACCATCAAATTTAAACTACAGTCTCTCCCAGCTTGATTGCTACAAGTCCCTGCTCTTGTGTCTCTTGGCACACTTCTTTATCTCATCAGTCTGCAAAAATGCTGCTGTGTCCACCTTGCCCCTCTCTCTTGCACACACTGCACCAGCACCACCTGAAGCCATCCCATGACCTTCCTCTCACATAAGTCAGTCCTGGGTCCTCTGCAACCCAACCAGGTGTTACTACCCACATTTTTTGTCTGGATTCACAGTTCAGACGCTCCTCTTCCTTGACTTCCTGTACATCCCTGTTTTCTCCCGAGATTTTGAAGGAAACTAACTCAGAGAACAGGATCATGTGGCACATGGCCCAGACAAGGAAAATAAAAGGTCAGAGGTGGAGGCTAAGGTGCTTGTAATGCCTCAGGAGGAAGTTGCATCTGCCCCCTCTCCTGAACCAACCAGTGATCCAACCAGCTGCAGACCAAAAATGCAGATTAACTGAAGATTGACATCTGAGGTCCATATAGTGATTAGGGGCATAGCTGTGGGTAATTTCAGCAGTGTTTAAGAAGGACTAGGCACTGTAAAGAATTAAGGAAGCAAACTGGCCTCCAGCTGCAAATCCAGCAGAGTGGGTGCTGCAAATCTAAAGCCTTGGCATTGGTGCCTTGGCACACATGTGGTGGAGCTGACGTGAAGAAGTCTTGTCTGCCCAGAGTTCCTTTCCCTGCCCAGCAACACAGCTTTGGACAAAATGGTTTGGGAGCTTGTAATACCCAATCTTTCAGCTGTCACTTTATGTGTGTCACTCTGGGATCCATCAGCTATCTGAGTGATGGGACATAGAGAGACCAGCCAAACTTGATCCACTGCAGACAATGGCGAGTGCCTTTGGCAGGACCTTGAGCCGGCCTGCCCAGCATATGATCACATCCTGCCAAATTGTGCTAAACTTAAAAAACCTGTAAGAGGTTCTCCTCTTCTAAAGGACTCCCACAGAGGAAGGAGAAAGGGTGTGTTTGCAGCAGGGAACTTCTGTCTGATTGTCATGGCAGTATATCAAGTTGGTCTCTTACACTTTTCTAAAGCAAAAAAAAAGAAATAATAAGATTAGCTGGTTAGTTTCATTGCTGAAGCCTAAATAGGATTAGTAATTCAAACTCTTTCTATTTTGGGGTGAATATCTTAGACTGGAGGTCACTTTTCACAGAAGAGAGAGTATGCTCATAATTTCTAGGAGCTGGTAATTCTATATGTCTAGTTTGATGTGTGCTAGCAATATCTCCTGAAATTAGAGGGGCTTTATGTTGTGGTCTCAAAGGTTGCATTTACTTCTGGTCTCTTCTTCACTGCAAACAAAGTTGCTTGACATAATTATATGGAAAGATCAAATTATTCCATGTTTTATTGTCATTTAATGACGAGACTTGTTTTTCGTCATAGGCTCAAATTCAACTTGATTTAGTGATCCAAAGTGAATAAATATGACCCCTCACATTTATGTACTCTAAGCCTAATTTAACACAGATTTCACTTGCACACACAGAGTATTTTTGACCATTTGAGGGAGAATCAAAACCTAAAATGAACACAGTCTTTAAGTGTTGTTTTATGTACTAAATATTGCTATTAAGGGATCTACTTTGACCAGACAGATTCAATGAATGCAATATGTGTACTGTTTCTTGGTATTTCCCTATTTCAAGATATGTCACACATATATATATCTCATTGTTGTCATGTAGCCTATGACAGCAGAGATGAAATCCAAACATGTCCCTTCAGCATTAGCCTGACATGAAGTGCTTTTGAGAGAGATACTCTGCCAAGTGAAAAATATGTTGAAGGTTCTCCAACTTTTCACAAGAGAATACCATAATATTCATCAGGTATGTAGTCTTAGAGATGCTGCCTTATCAGTTTGAAAAGAGGTATTACTGCAAATGGGTATAAAACCACAAACACAGTGTTTGGCATTCAAGGACGTGTTTTGAACCCATATTACTTGTACATAGTAGTAAGTTTTGTTCCCTGATTCCAATACCAAAACCATCTGCCACAAGGTTTGGTGTCCTTGAGAACATTTGAGTGGCTGTGGGCCATATTGGCAATGCCAGCTGTGACAGCCACATATTCAGCACCATGAAATTCTACTTCTGAAGTATTGAACCAGAAAACATGTGTTCAAAGGATCCACCAGGACTCTAGGAAACAGGATGGTGTTGTGCTTACACTGGGCCAGAGCTGAACAAAAAGGCACCAGGTAGGTGGAAAAGCCAAAGAACATCCAGGGTGCCTCCTGCTGAGGAGTAGGATGAAAAAGATGGGGTGGGCACCATGCAATGACACACAGGAGCTGGGGGAGCACATCATTCCAGCCACTCAGGATCTTTTTGGAGCTGCTTCAGGAGCTAGAACAACATGGAAACCTGTCCCAGGAGCAAGAGCTCAGAGCCTGCATGTGCCTCGGAAGCAAGAGGGGCAGCTTGGCCAGGTGAGTCTCACCAAAATGAAGCACAAAGCTGTTCAGCTGGAGCTGGAGAGGGTGCCCAAGAAACGTCACCTGCAATCAGTAACAGCAAACAGGACAGCATCTTGGCATGCCCCTCAACCTGGCAAAGTTTTGACTCCAGCTCGTCTTGAGCTCTATCTGTGGTCACCCCTTGGGTCATTCTGCCACCAACTGCATGTCACTTGTGCCCAGCACCAGCCTGTCTCTTCTGCCAAGCTGCAACCAGGGGAACCCCAGGGGATCCCAGCACACCTTTTACCATTGTGTTGACATTACCAAGGCACATCCCTTGAATTTTGGCCACAGTGTACAGATTGTTTGAATCAATGAAGGAAGGTTTTCATCAGTTCTCTGAACAATGAACAGAATTATGCATTTGTTTAACAATCAGTCTTGCATGAGATTTAATAATTTCCAGTTCCTGTTTCTTGTCTCTCTTCCTGTTTTAAAATAGCATTCAATAAAAAGAAAATATTGCTCAAAGGAAGGATTTAATTATAACTACCTTTTCAGTGCCTCAGCTAGAGTGCATAAAACTGCATTTTATGCTCTGATGTTGATCAAATTTTTGGATACTGTTCCAAATACTT
Organism: Calyptomena viridis; assembly: GCA_013390005.1. NCBI lineage: Eukaryota > Metazoa > Chordata > Aves > Passeriformes > Eurylaimidae > Calyptomena > Calyptomena viridis. The sequence continues at coordinate 224,073 of WEIV01028238.1, read as the reverse complement.
TGATATTGTTCCAAAGTAAGTGAGTGAGTATTAAAGAAATTAGTTTTGGTCTATAGTTTTATAGATCAGAGCAAGATTATTTCAATTTAAATAATTGCACGGTTGCTATAGTTGCGAAACTACGTACTCAAAACAAATCAAACCAACAAACAAACAAAAACAACCAAAAAAACCCCAGCTTTGTTCAAACGAATATTTTATTTGACCTCATATGAGACATTTCATTTACTTTTCATGAGATAAGACCTTTTAAAAATTATTTTGCTGGCCTTCAAAATGAGTTTTTGAAAGAAAAATGCTGTTTCATTTTAATAACATCAGAACAAAAAGCTTGGACTTTTCTGATTTTCTCTGTCTAATCTCCATTTCTGTTCAAAATATTAATTTAATTTTATTCCAATTCACCATCTGATTGATTTCAAAAACCGCACTTTTTAGCAAATACAGTAATACTCCAAAACATGCCATCTGGCCAAGTCCGTGACAGATGTCTTTTTTTTACTTCAGTGCCTTCTCATTGTACTGACATGCCTTGCACCATGCTTTGACAGAGAAGAAGAGATGAAGGAAACCTGTAAGAAATAGATAATTTAATCTAAGGTATTTTTCACAGTATCCCAGACAATATATCTAAAGACACAGTAAATATAAGATCACTCTCAACTAGATCATAAACTTATTCTTGTGGCTTGCTAGTGCCTCCACACCAGAAATCTCTGTAGAAGACTAGTTATTTTACCAAAAGTGGCAGAACACAATATTGCAGGTTTTAGAAGAAATGGAAGGAACTGCTGCTGTAAGGAAAGTATTTATACCCTAGATTTAGACCACATTATATCCAGGAAAATATGGCAGTATTAAAGGTGAGGTGCTTGCAACTTGTGACAGCAAGATTGCTACTTCTGCAGATGACCTTCCTTTACTGAACTGCAAGAACTAACAATTCATTCTGTAAGAACACAATTCTTATCGCTCAATAATTAATTAAAAGAAGCATTTCATTCTAAATCTGAGGAATGAATCTCAAAAACCCACCAAAACCAGAACAGGCATCTATAGGACAGCTCTCCAACAAAATTAACAGATTTCCAAAACACTAGAAAGATCCTGTGATTTTTTAATATTATCTTCATAATGCACACTGCTGCTTTTAATTCGGGCTCATCACTGTGAGATACAAACAGAAGTAACACCTTAACTTTAAACTTCTGTTGCTTTGACAATCATGACCTTGGTTTGCATTGAAAACTTACAAGCTTTTTGCAGATGTTGCTGAGAGACATTATGCCAGAGGAGAGGAAGAGCTCAATGTTTTTGTCTCGTTGAAGATTTGGAGGCTTTTTGAGGTGGTGTGATTGCCATAGGAACTGGACATGGCTGCAAAATATTTAATAACAGACCAGCATTCAATTTTTCTGATTACTTGGTCTTTTAAGGGATAAAGAAAGCTCTGCTCAAGGAAACAGGTTATAGGTAGATGTATGCTCCCCATTTGTGAGATCAGATTAACAGATCTGTCAGAAATACTGGGCAATGTTTCTGTTTGGAGCCAGCAGCAAGCATGTGCATAGCAGTGTGCTGGACTGGGGGCCTTGTGCAGGAGGTCTTCCCTTCTGCAGGAAAAGTGAGTGGTATTTGTCCCTGGAGGAGACAGCAGGATGTTCACCCTGCTGAACCGCAGACCTTCCATCCAGGATGTTTGTGCTGTCGGCATGGAAAGATGACCTCCACCTACCCTAGGTTCTCTTCCATCCTCATGGGTGTTGTTGGAGCATCAGGAGGTTGGGCTTTTAAGCAGGGCACCCAAATTACCTCCTGTAGTTAGGAGGTTAATTTTTTTAAGCTGTGGCTTATTTATGTTGGTGGCAGTGCTTGCATAATGCCTATATACCACATCTCCTGCTCTCTCAGACAGCCAGTGCACAGTTATTCCTTCTCTTTACCTCAGACCAGAAGCACATGGGAAGGTTACCTACTTTTTTCCCTTTGTTTTCTCTGTTCACATATTGTCTTTCATACTTTCTGGATTTCCCCATAAAAGTTTTCCCACAAAATCCATTCCCCTGGTGCCTCACTGATGCCACCAGCCTTTTTATGTGTCATGATCCGACCTGCCTTTAGTGCTGCCCTTTTCCAGCAGCTTGCCCACACTGATCAACTGCTGAGCCTGGTGCTGCATCCCAGATCCTCCCACTTAGCCCACATGGGACCACAGCTTGGGTCACTCTCATGAGAGACTGTGAGGTCTCTCGTGGTAACACACATGCCTTGGACAAGGCAAGGTCTTGCACTCGGCTGCATGTACAGACCAACATGTCGCTTTCACTCCTTCTCACAAACAGGACATTCCTCAAGTCACTATCAAAAACCACGTAGTGTGAAAAGGGCTGTTCTCTTTCACTGGTTTCTGTTCTTCATGGCTGCTGTACTGCCCTCACCACTGCACTACTGACATGCTGAGCTTGCCTGTGCTATGTGATAAGAACACATTCTACCACATGAGAGTCAGCATCTTTCATTCTTTCCCTCAGGAGAAAAAGGAGATGCATGTGTGTGTGTTTGTACTTCTTTTCACTACCTGTGGTTCAATGTGCATGTTAGGTCAAAGAAGTGCACCTTCACAAAAAGCAGGTGTGTTCTGCTAAATCTTGTTCACCAGGAAATTCTGCTTCTCACAGAGACCTATAGAAAGTTGACTGTGCCAAAGAAATGGTGGTATTTACCAGAGTCCTCAGTCAGGGCTTGGGATCCCTGCACCCAGGACCATACATGTGACTTGATAGTCAGCACAGAGGGAAAATTATATTCATGCTTGAGTTTACAGTAGCTCATGCTACTTGCTGCTGGTTGAAATTTCCAAGCAGCTGAAGACTTCAGGTCCAGATGTGCTGTGTTGCCACAGTGCAAAGAGCAGACTTGACAGGTTCAATTACCACCAGGTTTTGATTTGTCAGGCTGATGACTCCTGGCAGATAACAGGATGACCATCTCATGGCAGAACAGAGACAAGGGAAAGCACTAGTCATGAAGATTTCCACATGAAAGCTTTTTGTGTGAAATGAACTAAAAAACCCCAAATGAAATTAAATGAACCCACGACCAGCACATAATGTGTGGACTCAAAGTGAAAACTGACAACTCTTATCTGCCAACCTGTACATTCACATTCAGTTCCAGAAAGCCCTTTTCCTTACCTATGCTGATTTTGACCCAGATTGGCACCATCCTGCTGATTATGATCCATATATGGCACTGGATTGGAAAGATTTTCTGCGATCTACATGTTGCTGACATTTGATTCATGCCTGCTAAGGCATTTCCCTAAGAGGAAGTCTTTTGGTTGATTTCTATAGCAATGTCTTGAGGGCATCTTCCTTTCTGTGAGCTCATCAGACAGAACAGAGCCAAATATGCTTGGCATTTGGCTCAGAGAACCCATGAAAACCAGGAAGCAAGAATGGAGCGAAGTTATCCCAGTGAATCAGCAGTGGTGCTCTGTGCTGGGCCCATCGGTGAGTGAGCACATGTAGAATCATAGTATAGTTTGGAATAGACCCTTGAGATCATCGAGTCCAACTGTTAAGCCAAGTTCACCACTAAACCATGTCCCTAAGTGCCACATCTACATGTCTTTTAAATATCTCCAGGGATGGTGACTCCACCATTTCCCTGAACAGCCTACTCCAATGCTTGATAGTCCTTTCAGTGAAGAAATTTTTCCTAATATCCAATGTAAACTTCCCTGGCACACATAAAAGTGCATGAACACTTAAATGTATATGAATGTGGAGAGCATAGAATCACAGAATCATAGAATCTTTCAAGCTAGAAAAGACCCAAATCACTTTTTTGCCTCCACAGAACCCTATGCTTACTGCCTTGCAGTACTGCTGGAGATAGTGCTGAGTGCCTAACAGTGAGCTGGCAGGAACAACAAATGTACAGAAAGTTGAATGATGTTTGAAAAACATCTGGTTTCTCAGGTTATATAGTCTTCAGCCTCAGCCATTATGCAGTTTTCTTAAGTCCCAGGATTTTTATTTGCAATATCATTAAAAACCTCCTACCAGTTTGCACACAAGCAGACTTGGGACCCTGGCATGTGTTGCCTGAGTACATAATTTTTTTGTCTGGCCTTAGTAATCAGGCTTGGAGTACAGCATTGGCAGAAGACACTAGAAGCCCTCAGTCTTGTCTCCACAAAACCCTAGTGTTATATACAGACTAAGGAGTTAACAGATCATGGAGCTTTTCTGTAACAGACTTAGAAAAGCAGAAACTGAGGTTATTTGCTGTTCCCACACTGCACTCAGAGCAGTTTTAAATTGCTAGGTTAACAAGCCATTCCTGAAAGAAATTTTCTGTGCACCAGTGTATTCTTTGTGGTTGAAGCAAAAATTACTTACAGACAGTGCAATGTTTCTTGCAAATGAAAACTTCAGCCAATGGAATACTTTAAAATTTAACTGTGAGATCTGTTAGCTTCTTTCTGACTGGGGGTTAATTTGATCTATGCCTTTTGTGCAGACAGAAGAAATGTCTCGTTTGCTAAGAGACATTGTCACGAATATACCAAGTAAAGTAGAACATATTCAAAAATTGCCCTCAGTTCTGTTGCAGTTACTGATAATGGCACCAAGGTATAGCGTAAGCACCCTGCAAGCCAACTTCTGATGTCAATTACATCAGTGTAAATAAGATCAGAAATTGGCCCCAGCCTATAGGTTTAAACATGACTGCCTTGAACTTCATTTTCAGGACAGATAATGTTTTTGAGAAAAACAATGCACTTGTTGACTTTAGGAGTTTTTTCTCTGCACACTTTGGCAACAGTTCTAATGTATTCCTAGCATTTGACTTTATTTCACTGTTATATTGCCTGAGCAGCAGCACAAATTAGTCTGTCAGATGAAATATTTCAATGAACAAAATACAGGTTTGAAGGCTGGGGACCAATAATGGGAGAAATGCAAACAACTGTCATTAGGCATGGATTTCATATTTTGTGAATGACATATTTTCCTCTCTGGTAGGTCTGTACCAGGACTGCTTCTATCCCATCTGGTATTCAGCACTTAGGCTGCTTATTATTAATTACAGAAATCCGTAACACATTTCAGACAGATCAATGGTATCAAAACCTTGCCATCATGCAGGAGTAGAACAGTCCAACAAGATAAGAATGAATTTATTTTCTCTAACTGCTGTAATCTTTTTGGATACTCAAAGAACAACATTTCTTTGACCTCATCTCTTGAGTAATTTACATACTTACAGAAAAGAGATACCATTTGTCCTACATATGAAATGTCTTAATACAAACCTCAGTATGTCCCAAGGGAAAATAGTTGGAACTGGTACTATTTAGGACAGTAAAAGTCTTGGACAAACTTTTAGCATCATTTATACCTTCCTTTTGAGGCTTGGTGACAGGCGTTGATGATGGCCTTTAATAGAGGCATTGTTGCTCCTATAAATGTTACTAACCCAAGTTTCAGACCAGAGATGTGGACCTAAATGCTCTTTCCAGGTAAGACGAGAGTTCATAAAGTTCAATTTTCAAACAAAAAGAGCATTCAAGATGTCCTCAAGAAAGATTGAGGCTCTTAAAAAATGACCAGCAGGTGTTCCAGTCCAACTCAAGTCAACTCAGAGCAAGGAACACAAGTATGCAGGAAAACATGAAAGATCTAGTCACTAACAAGAAACATTTACTCCTGCACTATCTGGATTGTGTGCTGATCTTCCATTCACTTATTTATTTTTATTTTTTTAAGGAAAGAACACTTTCTATTTTGTGAATTATAACAGCCAGAACCATTCTGTGTGTGTGTGTGTACGTGCCTATGTGTATGTGCTGAACAAAAGAACGTTAGCAATATGAAAAGAAAAAGAATGGGCACTGTTTTTGGAACTTGGCTCTGAGGGGGATGTATAATGATATGAGAAAGATTAAGTAAGTGAAGGAAGCTGGGGAATCTTCTGGACACAAAACTGCTGCAATGTGGGTGGGCTCAGAAGGGTCCCAGCACATCCTGTCCTAAGAGTGATACAGTGACACTGGTTCAGAGATTTCACAGCACTGGGGAGCAAGAGGATGGGTATGTTCATTGCAAAGGTTTCTTTAGACAAAATAATTTGGGGCTGAGGCCTGGCTAGTGGCTGGTAACTATGCACAGGAATTTCAATTTCATTTATATAAACATAATGAGGTGTTGTTTATTGTTTCCCTGAAGGCTTTGGGGTTGAGATATTGGGGAAAACAAACAAAGAGATACTTTGCGAGCTCTCTGAGAAGTAAATAGTTCTCCTTGGCATGCTCCGACAGGCCATTCATTTTAGCTTTGCTGAATCAGCTTAATGGGGAAAACTCAAAACTCCTTGCCAAAATCATGGCAATTTTTCTTTACCACAGTGGTCATAAAGAGATGTTATTATCCTCTGTACTGGGAACCAAATATTCCTTGGGGCAGGTTTGTGTAGGATGTGCAGTTTGCTCTAAAATTAGGAGAGGGCTGAGAGTTAAGGATGTATAATGTGGACGTGAGCATTTGGGTTTGTCACGTGAAACACACAGATTCCATCAAAAACTTATATGTGTAACATTGGCCAATGTGACACAAAAACACGTCACCGTCTAAGCTACATCAAGTGCAACTCTGTGTGTGTAGGGGTGGAAGTGGTGGTTGTTTCTGTCAACTTCATCTCACAAAATGCTCTAAGTGAAAGCAGTATATATAATTTAACCATCTTCCTTCCATAAGGCTGCTGCAGCAGAACGACAGAACAAGGACATTTGGGTAAGTGATAAGCTGACTTCCATGGAAGAAGGTGAACCAAGAAGTTTCAAGATTAGCAGAATTAGCCTTCCAAAGGAGTATAACCAGAGTCCCATTCCCAGCCACAAAGGAAAGCAGAGGTCACATTCAAGGTCTTAGCATTGGCCTTTTGCTGGTGAACATGGTACTAACACAAGCAAATGTTCCTTGGGACAGGTTCAACTTTTATTAAGGTAGTTCACAAGGGATGCAAATATACACGTTTTGTAATAATGATATTTTTAATTGCATTGAATTTCATTAAAAAGTATCACATTCCTCAGAGATCACTATAAGCCTCAAGAAGTACAACAGCCACCAGAAAATGCATATGAGAAATTGGTTTTAGAAGGACATTCTTCTCATGGTCATACATTACAGCTTTTGGGGTAAACTCCCCATGAAACAAATATATCCAAACTTTTCACTGGAGAAGAACTTTGGAACAAAGTTCTGGATCTCTTTCTGTCTGCTGGGCTTTTGAAAAAAATCACCATCAGAACTGCCTGGGCCACCTACATCCTTTCTGCAACTCATAGATGTGAATTGGAGTATAGCTTACACTTGTTGTACATTTCCTGCTCTTACTGAAGCAGGCTGCTCTTTGAATTAATTCCAGCATCACTTCATCCCTGAACTGTCCCATCCTTGTCTAGGGTTGAGATAGGAAACTTCTACTTTTTGAAAGAAGTGTAGGTTGGAGACATGCCCAAGGCACCATCCTTGATGAGTAAACCTGAGTTCTACGGTATTATCTGCAACAAATGTAATTGGAATGCCAGGATGTCAAGGAAACTTCCTATTCATCCAGGAGCCACTCTGGCAGTCACACTTGCACCACCTGAGCTGGGACCAAGGCCCCTTCATAGCTACACACACCACACTCACACAGTGAGACCACGTCTCCCTACTGGCTCAACCGCCGGTTTCCCGTAGCAGAGTTCAGACATCCAGATCCTTAAAATTATTTAATCTTGGGGCAATAACTAAATAACAAAATAATAGCTCAAGCTGGGTGCCTCAAGACAGAGCAGTTTACTTAACAAGGGCATCCACAACATGGGGCATCTTTCTGCTTGGTTCTTCGCAATCCAGGGCTTAGAGCAAGACTCAGCACATAGATAGCCCAGTAGTGAAAGACAAATTTCTAGTTTTCATCTGCTGAGGTGGCTAAACGATGCTGAACCTTGGTTGATTTTGCTGTACCCTGAAAGGTTACCAGTTTGTTTCCCCAAGATATCAGTGTTTGAAGACCTCTCCTCAGAAGGCAACACACACCCTGGCTGTGGGCCACCTCAGCCAGGCTGTGAGCACAGGCTAATGTCAAGGCATGAACTGCATCCTCCAAAGCCTCTGGCATGTTCTCTTGTCCTGCGATGTCCTTCCTGACCAGTAACTCGCCTCCCCTCCAATCAGACCCCCTTTGCCATTCATTTTGCCAGCTTTGCCTCCATGTCCAGAGGAGCTGTTTCCAGCAGAAAACCCATAATGTGGATCATGGTTTTTGAATATATCCGTACATACTTTATGTCTGAATGCATGCCCTAATTTATGAGTAACAACAAGGATGTATTCTCCAAAGAAAGTAATAGTTGACTAAATTGTTCTCTTGACGTAAACCTGTAATTTAAAAATTATATATATTTAGAGTGCAAGTCAAAACAGGAAGTGCATTCCCAAAGTGGATAAAAATATTTCTGAACCTAAATATCTAGTGATACAAAATTACCATGAAATGTCTCTCCCTTCCCTGCCTAACAAAACCACCCTTTACCAAATAAGTCTGCTATTTATGGGAGCACTTTGCTGTACACACGAGTTTGCTTTCTCTGTCTCTTTCAGTGGCAAAACCAGGGACCTTCACAGTCACAGGGTATCCAAAGAGGATTCTGCCACTGGAAAGTAAAAGCATATCCACTGAAAGCAAAGCAAATCTGGCACTGGGAAACCATTTATAAAAGTTTGTAAAAGAAAGAACGTATCAGGGAAAATCAATGCAATTCAGAGCAGAGAACTAAGTACCCAGTGGGAAATACATCTAGCTAAAAGCAAAATTTTGCGTCTTAGCTAACACTGCTATTGACTCCATTCATCTACCATGGGGAAAAGTCTTAATGAAACTAGTCTCTCCCTTAGCTCTAAGCTGTTTGGCCTGGCTGGTTTGTCTGCTGACAGACATGTGGTGAGGATCAGAGGTTGGGTGCTGTGATACTACCGCAGGAGTGAATCTGAACATCAGGAGAGAAACATTAACAACAAAATAAAACACATCATAAGCAGTGGAAAGGAAAAAAGATTAAATGATGGCCAGAATCAGTCAACAGAAAGCAGTTGGTATGCTGTCTGACTCCTTACTTCCACTCAGGGAGCAGCAGACTACATGCAATCAATCCTTTCAGTGGGCAGAAATTGTGCCTGCACAGATTGCAACACAGAGCTGCAGGAATCACTCCTCTCTTTCATCATAGAGTTGTTTGCCTGCAGCATATGGCACCAAAGCAAAGTAGTCTGTCTCCAAAAGCGTTTAGGAATTCACAAGATAGCAAAATCTGTATGGATTTATGTAGGTCTACACACACACACACACACACATATGTATATATTATATGTTTTATTTATTACTCAAGATTTTGCATAGAAACTGGTTGTACAGATATTAAATCAAGACCTCATGAAGCGTGTTCCAACAGAGAAGTGTGAATCTGTCATGATAGCTAGAGACAGGAGCACCAATTTTGTTAAAGTCCTACATCCCAATTCAGTTTCTGATCCACAATATTCAGAAATGTAATAGCTGAAGAAGTGACTCAGAAGAGATAGAACTGCTACCTCAGTGTTCTTTTCATTATTTTATGAGGCAAAAATTAGCACATAATTTTAACCCATAATTAATTCCATGGAAAACTCATATTAATACTGTACTATTTTGTGCAGTTAAAACCCAGTAGATTTCTGTTGTATTTCTATGAAACCCATTTACTGCAGGCATTGTTGCATGACTGCAGTTGTTCTTTGGGTAGATATCCTGGAGGGATCATTTTTAAGATCTGAGTTCATCTTGGCCTCCCCTTATTTCCCAGCAGTTTTGGACACAGTTCTTCTTACAAAGACAAAGTAAGGGAGATGACATAATCCATGACCTGCCTTGGTAACTATTTCCCATAATTTCAGTCATCATGGTTTGCTCAAGTCTAAAGGAATAGCATGACAATAAAATAGACAAAGAAATCCTATAACACTACTCCACTCCTAATAGGTACAGATGAAATATCCATAGGTGAACCAAAGTGGGAAGTGCAATGTTTGCAATGAACTAAAATTCTACAGCAGTACGCTTTTTAAGTCATTTAATTTTATGTGTAGCACTGTATCTATCAAGAAGCCTTCTGAAGTCATAGATTTTGAGAATCTTTTGTATATAATTATCTGGCTGTCAGAGTACCTGCTTGACCATTTGCTCTCTAAAACACTGTTGTAAAAAGTACTAAACATCCTCATCTGTTCAGAGCTTTAGAGGATATCTCAAGGATGCCTTATGTCAACCTCTTCTCTGCAGTTTGGTTGTGGTTTTGTGAAACAGGTTTAGCCAAGTGCACTGTACTTTTGTCGCCTTGGATTCACAGGTGTAAACTATGTCTTAAACCAATCTATTGCAGTCTCCTCTTTCCTAGACACAACTTCACTAGTTTAATAAATATTTAAACAAGACCATGCTGGTGCTGTCACATTGGTGCGTAAACATAAGGAAAACACCACAGTCCTCCCAGTAGCCACCTTCTCCATGCAACACGTGCCTCAGTGCTCACTATTTCCTTTCTATGTGTGTTGTTGTTAGAAGAACACATTGTATTTGAAGTTGCCTACCTTCCTAACTACAGTGATTCATCCAATTGTGCATAATAATTTTCTTTATTTCATGTAAGTCAACAGTACTTTGATAACTGAAGTTACAGCACGTCTTCAGCATATATCAGAAAGTACCAAGAGGAATGCCAGAAAAATAACAAAAATTACTTCAGGCACTTTATTCAGCTGGTTTTCACTTAAAAATTAAAAAGCTTACATCCTTGCCTTATGGTTTTACAGTCCATTGCACAATAGCTTGTTATTATGTGATTTTTTTTTTTATCACATTCACCTAAGGCAATAGGAGCTCTTGTAATTGAAGTGAAATATTGAAATAGAATTTTCTACCAACTACACCATTATGAGTGATACTGATCTACAGCATCCTGCTCCTATTTTATTTATAGGGGACAATAATAAAATACTCCTACTAACTCAATTGTTTTATGTCATGGAACAGAAATACCAAAATCAAGGTCACGAGTATGTCAGTGGTTTAATTTCCCTGGTGCTAAGCCACAGTAAAATTTCTCAGGATATAGTCTGCTGGTCTCCTGCAAGTCATTATGTATTTAATTTTCTCCCTGTAAAGTGCTTTTCTTGAATGCAAAGTCTGTGTATTCTAGAAGTAAATACATTAAGATAAAAGGTTTGAAGAGTCTTTTTTTAAAGACACGTTATAATGTCTCATAAGTTTCCTTATGAAGTTCCAGTGCAAACCCCAACCATACCATCTTCAAAAGAATTCCCAGTGCATTATCTTTATTTGCACAAAGGAAGGAAGGAAAACTAAAGGAGTGAGGGAGGGGGAAAACTGCGGTCAACATTACGGCCCTGCAGATTGCTGGAGTCAGACACTCTGGATCCACAGAGCAAAAAAAAGATCTATTAGGCAGGGCACTACATGGGAATTTTCTTGTATCTACTTGTTCTGGCTTCCAAGGTCTTCAGAGCATCTCGTCTCTCAGATGCCACTGTACTGCCAACTCCCCCATCACACAGCAAAGCCCAAGCACATTTTCTGGCAGCAACTTGCTTCTTCCCTTCCCAACTGTCTCTCACTACTGTAGGAACTCCCACTAGAAACAGCCCAAAGTTAACATCTCTCAAATCACACCTCTACCAGCACAACTCCCCCAAAATCACACTGGTGAGCTGCCGCTATGGCTGACATGCCTCGCAAACCTGTCCCACTTGTTTCTCTTGCCATCTCCCAATCTCCTTTTATTATCTACCCATTAGCATGTTTTATAGCATGGGCTCCCTGGGGTAAGCACTGCCTTCACAGCGCTTGCACACCTTCTAAAGCCCTGGAATGGGGTGCTCCAAACTTCCAGTGCCCTAGATGTTCTAACATTTAATAATATAATCAGTCACATGAGGAAGTCTCACCTCTCTACATTAATGTAGAGAAAGTGGTAGGAAAGATGATGTAGATGAAACATACTGCAGCAAACGTCTTAACATGCAGTTTGGCTTTGTTTTGTCTCTCTTCCAAGACTCTACCACAGAATTTTTGCCAGACTGCAGGCAATTCTGCTACACAAGAGCACACCCCATTCAGGCAAGCTTGATGGCTCTGCAGAGCCTAGTAAAGGAGTAAAAAAAAATCTTTCCTACACTTGTGGCCTCTGTGAGGCTGTTCTCATGCTCTTAGTGGCAGACTCTCATTTTGGGAAGGCTGAGCTTCCCCCTTCGGCACCTCTGGGTCCAGAGTTTCTCCTAAGTCATCCCTGCCTTTGACATAAGCATTCCTCCCTGGAGCCCTTCCCAAAAGTCCCAGTCTTTGTGGTGCTGTTGTCTGCACTGTGACTGGGCACTTGTGAACCGTGGCTTATCTGCATTCAGCTTTTGTGTCAATAAAATAGGTCTTGCAGATCCACTGTCTGCCTCTGCATGACAAAAAAAAAAGTCTCCAGCTGACAGAAGAGCTTGGAAAGTCACAGCCAAGATTTATGGAAAGTCATGGAAAAAACTCAGGAAAGAAAACATGTTAATCCTGCCAGCGTTTGTGCTCTTTGCTTGGCCATGGAGCACTGGCCCAGAACAGCTGCTATCTGGGCTCAAAAGAGTTTGTTTCCTAAAAGGGAGGTGAGGCGTCCTGAGGGTAGAAGTGGTAGTAGCCAGGTGCTCTGTATTTACAACTCTGCCTTCCTAGTCCTCCCAGCAAGGAAAGGAAAAGGGGCTTACATTATCTAGACTGAGTGTAACTGGGTGATTTTTGCCTTTTTTCATGGTTACTTAAATGTATTTTCTCATTATACAAACACAGATACAAGAGTTGGGAGAGAAAATTAAATGAGAGCACACCTTATCATAGAATCATAGATAGTTTGGGTGGATCATCTAGTCCATCTCCTGCTGCAATGTAAGGAGAGACATCTGACTTAAAGATAACCATAAGATCTGACCTATGGCAGAGCCTTGCCAAGGGATTGAATTCTTCTGGACATTAGTGATAGAGGACATTAGCATGGATGAACACAGTGGAGCTGTTCTTTGAGGGAATGTAAATGGGGACAAGCAGTGTAAAATGAGAGCATGTGTATGCAAAATTCCATAATGGAGATCAAGTCCTCCTCTGAAGAGATGAGATCCAACCATAACCCATTAGCCCTGGGTGGCCCTCATGGGGACACGTCAGACAGGGAGAGCAACACTCTTCCCAGCAGTACAGGAAACTCTTTCCCATCACAGTGAATCACAGTGGAACCTGCAGTTTAAAATAGGCTAAGATATCTTCTCACTGCTTTTTGGGTTACAAGAAGGACTTGGTTTTGTGCTCACCTCTCCAGCAACTAACAGCTGTTTCTGAATTATCTTAGCTCATTTGCCAATACAATCACATAGTGTTTATGTTGATGGTGTTCTATAAATCACCAGCAGCCCATGGAGGAGATCCAGGTGCACCTCCATCAAACAGGCACAACCGAATTTAAGGGGCTACCAGTCTCCCTTTGCCACTGAGAAACCTCTAAGTGTTGAACACTTGTGTGCTCCAGACTGTGAGAAAATGACTCCAAAGTGACCTTTGTTTTACCTGCAGGGACAGTGCACTGTGCTATGATCTTGTCAGATCTTGTTAAGTCATCAGCACTAGGGTGATCTTGGCTGATAAAAGCCAGAGAAGACCTCACTGCTGAGGGAGGCTGTGCCTGTAGAATCATGAAAATGGGAACAATGAGGCACCAGCACACTTTTTTAACTCATTTTACAAAGAACTTTACAGGAATCATTAACAGTGTATTATGGAGGGTTTGTGAAGAGTCCCAGATCTAAGATCCTACAGGAAAGAAATAGCATTGCCTTAGGGCTGAACTCAGCTAATTCACTTTATAAAAGCTGTTGTATAGCCAGTTTGTTTTGGTTTGTGTTAATTTTCTCACTCTTTACTAACCTAACTTGAAAATATAATAGTATACATTGCACTATACAATCTCAGTTGTTTTCTGAAACAGTTTTTGGGATGCCTTGCTGAATATGAATGTACACCTGAATGTTTCTTGGTCTCTGCAATGATTTTCCAATGCTGTGTAGCCACCTCTGAAGCTGGAATGCCTCCAGATAGTAATTCCTGTAATTCACTGTAATTCCTACAGTGAAACCCAGGGAGCAGAAATCAGGAAGGTGGTGTACCAGGCTGAATTTTTCTTCCAAAGTTGGAGGATATACCTGGCAGCACCAATGAAAAGAGAAGGAACAGAAACACTCTCCAAGTGTCAAGATGTTTTTATCACCTTCCAGCAATGTCACGTCCAGTTCCAGGAAGTGTGATGGGAATTAAGATGATACTGCCTGTTCTGCTCAAATGCATCTTAAAATGCATTGGCTATCAGCTCAGGTGCTCAGGTCTGTAAGGAAATGAAAATAATTCTTGCTACCAAGCATGATCTCATAGGTGCCCAAGCACAGTGATGCCACAACAAAACTTGCTCTGTAAATCCAGTTTTTCAAGCTTTTGCAATACAGCTGAAAATCCTTGGGTTTGGTTTTACCCCATTTTGAGTCCTAGTGACATTAGAATAGAGGGACAGTGTAACCCTCTGCAGGAACTGCAGCTCAGTGAATGTGTCCCTGTACCCAAGCAGGAAGTCGCAGATTTGCCAGCAGAAGGAATTTGCAGCTCTAGGTCCTTACTCTGGGCTCTGCCAAAGTGAGCTGACTACACAGGTGCTAAGAAACATATTTAAAATAAGCTAGTGTTTTTACCAGAAGACAGTCATTTCCATAGAAAAAAAGATTTACCACCTTTGTAGAAATGCTGATATACCTCTAGAAGTCATAGCTGGCTGCCGAAAAGAGAGTATCATGTCCCAAACTTCTTGCAAGGTGAAATTAAACAAAAAAGAGCAAACAAAGAAACAAAAAAATCAACATAGAACTATATAGTCATAAAGCCCCTGTGTCTGATGACCAGTCACATCTGCTCGTGGAAAGATGGGAAGCTGTTGGTTCAGGAACCAACAGCTGTTATGAAACAAGGAGGAGGAAATCCAAGTCACCTCATTTAGTTCAGTTAATCTCCACTAATTAATGGAGTAAAAACCAAAGCCCTGAGCACTGAGGTATTCCAGATTCCAGATGCTTTAAATATTCAGGGTGGTTATAAAGCTACTATGATTCTCCAATACTGACTCATAACAGCTATTTTCTCAAGCTTAAATGTTTGGAATTCAGTAGGTACAGAATAATAAGTAAGGAAATATTTGTGATACTGGAAAAGACACAGAAGGGGATGTAATCCTGAAATGCCAAGTCCTGGGTCTGCTTCTGGAAAATCTTGTTTAGAAAGCCCTGGTCCTATGGCCAGCCAGGGAAAACCATCCTCAGGGTAAGTATTGGACAGCTGATCTCTCCTTCCAGCCTGTGATCTGAGAACAGGGAAGGATGAACTCTGAAGGGATGGAGACCTGAGCAATAAGTGAAGAACAAAAAAGTGTAAGGAAGAGAGGATGTAAAAGAAATAGAGCGATCACTCCCAAAAGGAAAGAAAAAACCATAGTGTTCATGTGTTCCTCTGGACAGGGCAGTGGGGATGAGTCAGCAGGTGGTGGCCAGAGAAAGAAAACACAAGTTGGATTTGGTTTTGAAGATAAAGTGTCTAAAAATGAAGGTGAAAGCACTTTATCCATAGTTTTTGTGGATCCAGGCATAAATGGGAGAATCAGTATATATGATATTTTTCTTGGAAACTGGGCAGAAGTTTCCCAGAATGCTGGTAGTGTGAGTGCCTATAAGATATGCATGTAAGATTTCTCTCAAGATGTATTTCTAGTCAGTAGATCTTGGAAAATGAAATAATTAATTTTGTTCATACCATGTTCCATTATCCGTTTGTTATTAGAATTAGTGGCTGGTACTATGTGGCAAGTTAGTTCTCCATTTTTCTGGGTATAAAACCCAAGTGAGGGATTGGATGCTGTTGTAAGCTGCAGAAGGACAACAGTAGAGTGGGATCTGATCTGTTCCACAAGGTTTTTCTGCAATGCTAGTTGAAATATATTGAGCTTGCCAGTAAAAAATATTCTGTGCTGCCGACAGTTCTCCAGCATTCAGTGGTGTTTCTCCTACATCCTTGTCTCCTGGTGAGGTGGCACCATGACGTGCAGATGGCTGCAGGGCTGGCACGTTCACCTCCTCCCTGCTGGTCTCTTTCCTCCTTTGCACCGGACCCCCTGAGTGAAGGAAATCTTCACTTATACTTGGTTTGCAGAAGTTTGTGCAACAAGAGCAAGTTTGTTACTTAAGAGTGCAAACAGCCCACATTTTTAATGATTGTGCAAGAAACTTCACTGAGAATAAAGACTGAGCTTCAAAGATTTGGAGTTTTTTAGGTGTAAGCTCAAATAAAAGCTTCCATTGCTATTTTGGATTTCTAAACCAGCCTTTCTGTTTGTAAACACCAGGCACAGAGAAGCTGTCCTCCCTCCTATCTCCCACACAGAACCATCTCACTGCTCTACGTCAGCCCCTCCAAGCTGTCTGCCAGCCCTAGAAGCTGCCTGGGAATAAGACAAGAAAATTGGTGTGGACACCAGCTAAAAATGCCTTGAAAAGCAGTCCTTGGTGGGCAGATGAGCAGACACTGTCTGTTTTCCCTGTCTCTGACTACTGCACATCTCTGCACAGGGAGCCCTTGTGTTCAGAAAGGAAAGACAAGCTACAAACCACCTTGATAACTGTTCCCAGTGTCTCAGCCTCATTTTTCAGTTAAGCCCAGGGATTTTTCACATTCCTGAGTGCTAAAGCTTTGGGGTTTGTGGGCATTCAGAGAGCCGGGTATCAGCTAATCAACCAAGACATCTCTAAACATGGCTACAGATAAATGAATCTTAGGTGTTAAGATTTCACCTTTGAACTTTCCTTTATTAAAGTTATTATAATTGGGCTAGACAGAAACACTGCTGGTGCTAGCTTTGGGCACCACACATGTAGTTTCACACTAAAATGATTCCTGTGAGGCTGGGCAGTGCTGCTGTCTCCTTGACTTCACTGCAAATCCTCTCTTGGTGGCCTGTGCTGTGCACAGGTACATCATGCCAACCCAGGAGAGCAGCATGGCTCTACCTGCATAGGTCAGGATAAGGTGCCTCCTTGAGACAAGCTGGAAGTCCTCTGTTTTCGTTTTGAGATTTTCTTTCCTGCCACTGACTGCACAATGGTGAGATACATGAGCTGAGGGGAGTCCAACTCTGCTCCTTGCTCCTGCTTGCCCTGGAGCAGACTGGTGTCAAACTGGGGAGCCATGTCCAGGCTCCATAAGCCTCCATGCTCTGTTGCTTATTAGTAGAAACTGTACAGAAAGGACAGAAGGGTCCTGAGGGCTTGCAAGTATCTCCCTAGACACATAAACAAAATGTCGCTGGAAATCACAAGCAGAAGGGCACAGTACATTCCCATCTCCCATGGGGGCAGCTGCTGGATGTTGGTAGTGAAGGTTCTGGTGAGTCACTGTGACATCTCAGCTCCAGACATCCTTTCACTAGTATCTCTCACTTCTCCTGATCAGAAACTTCTGAGTCAAGTGAAAGGAGAGAGGTTTTTCATCATTCGAGCCATACCATTCAATTATGGCTTTAAAAAGTTTATTTTTAATCACTTATTACTTTCAACTTCCCAAGGCATAAAAAGTAGGACATATCTTTAGAGTCTAAATAGTTCAAAGACAAAACTGGAACACTCAGGCGTATGAAAAATCCAAGTGAAAGAAGTTCCTAATGCTTTAATTTGGGCGAGTGATTTTTTTAACAGCTCCTTTTGTAGGCATTTGTAGGAAAACTGGGTCATACAGAGACCCATGAATGTGAACAGGTTGCCAGTCCAGAAGGGAAGGGAACAAGAGCAGTGGCCACCATCTGGAAGATGAGAACATGAAGAGAAAACTAGTTTAATTCCACAGGGACATAAAGGCATGGAATTTTCATCTGCAAAAGAGAATTTCAGAGACTTTCAAAGACCAGGCATCCAACTGAGGTGATTTCTTTAGTAAACAGCACAGCATCAGAATTTTTTCTTAGGTACCTGGCATCAAATTGCAAGCACAGGGTAGACAGCTGAGGCTTGCAGGTAGTCCTGAGCATTCCCAGGTGAACTTACTCTGTAAAACTGGCTCTGTATATTTGGACACAACTGGAGCAACAAGGGCTGTTTTAGCTGGCTCCTATGGGCTGAAAAAGTCAATATGAGTACTCGGAACGTGGAATTGCTGACAGGATAAAGGCATCCTCACAGTGTTTGAACCCAGTCCAAGACTAACATAAGTGAAAATCTCTGGAGAAGTTGTTCTTGTAGAATTGCAAGTTGCTTTTTCGCTCCTATTTAAATGAGCCAAAATAGTTAAATTGAGATGATAAGAATCTGAACTTTATCAGTGAATTTTACCTTTCAAAAATAGTTATTCAAATTCTTACTTCATCAGACTTTAGGAGGTAATGCATTTAAAGAAATAAAACATGGAAAAAATCCATTTGTAGGTGCTGACTTCATCTGCATGGCAATGAAATATTCTCAAGAAAGGCGTTTACTTTTAATTAATAAAGCAAATGCAAACCACCACATTTGAGAAAATGCTGCAGTTCAAAGTGAGAAAAGTCTTTTATTAAATGAAATTTCAAGTGAATACCATTAAATAAGTGTCAACACAATCATTAGAGCAATCTATCAACCAGCATAAAGAGAGTATAAAATCACATAGGCAAGTCATAGGCATAATAGAAATGTGATTTCATTTTTGCACTTTGACTCCAGGAGAGAAAGATCTCTCCACAACAAAACCACCATCTAGAAAGCAAACTCCAGCCCTGATCAGAAGGGACTGGCTCCAACCCAGCATGTTTTTGACAATTCCCACTGCAAGGATTTTGTACTGTGCTCATAACCAGTGGGATTATTTCATGTTCTGACAGGATATGCTTATAGCCCATGCCTCCATTAATGCTTACTACTATGAAATGCTGCCTCTTGTGACTAAAGCCTCAGATAAGCCACATCCTCGCATGATCCAGGGCTGTGCCTGCTGTGTGTCACAGTCACCCCACTCCTGGCTACGCAAAGGGCCATGGGCAGGGAGGATGCAGACTTTGGTCAGAGGACCCAGGGATGGACAGTACCCCTACAGATGACCAGCTGGTGTTGCAGGGGGACAGGCCACAGGTTACCCATGCCTCCATGTGCCTTGCTCTGCTCCCACCTGCTGAGAAGAGCACTAAAAGTTGATTTTTTTCCTTTAATTCCTATTAATAATTTATTTCTCTCTTTGATACACTTCTCCTTGAGCTTAGAGTTAATCATCTGTGCTGGGTCTGCCCCTTCTTGAACAGTAGAAAACCTGTAGTGTTCCATGGGTGCTGCTAGCAGCCAATGTATAACAAGCCATTAAAACAACAAATTTCTGGACCAATTTCCAATCCCACCCTCCATTCTTCCCCCCTCCAGCTAGCAAGATAAAAAAGCATTACCAGAAAAAAAAAAAGGAGGGAACCTGAGCACAACTCTCCCTCCAGGAGGTGAAAGCCAGCCTCCATAGTGCTCAGCCTGAGGGGGCAGACCCTCAAGAACACTGTTCCAAGGGAAACTGGTGCTGCCTTTTTATTTTATTTACTTTTGCTCAGAAGAAGAGAGAAGTACACAGTAATGCTGACCATGTTTAGCTGCACCAAGAGAGAGGAAATGTTGCTTAGTCTCCTTTCTTGGTTTGGTGTGCTCCCCTTCCATCTGTAAACACATTGAGAGCTGCTATCCTGGAGGAGATGGGGGTGGTGATGCTGCAGAAACAAATTCTAAATGTAAGAGTGGCTAAATGGGAATTTGGTGATCTCAGTTCTGTGTGAAATAGAAAAAACAAGGACTATGTTCTTCTCCACTGGGCTCAACTGCAAGGGCATAAAAACTGAGTGAGCTAAACAGCTCCAGATCCAGAAAAAGACAGTTCAGTTGCTGAGGTTATACTTAATTGGCATTGTGGGAAGGCAGCCTCTCTGCAATGCAGCCTACGCTGTCCCCTTGTACAAAGCCTTTTCATGAGCTACAGGGGACATGCTGCCAAGCATCTCAGCAAATACCAGTCTTGTAATGTCATCTCAGGAAACGGAGGAGCCCAAAGCCATCAGGACAGTCTCACTGCCCTCATAGTTCATCCCTGCTGTCCTTACTCTTTCTGTCCTGGGACAATTTGACTCCATTCCCTGTGCCTCGGCCCCACTAGCAGAAGGGCCACATCCTATCTCCTGTCTGTAGCATCATGGGCCAGGTTTTCATGTAAGGAAGGACTTGGGTCTTCTCCCATGTCATCAGGTCTTGTTTAATCATTTGTTCAGGATTCATCCCCAGCTAGAAGGAGGCAGGATTAAAGACCAAGACAGTGAAGATACTTTGTCCAAGCTAGCTTTCGTTGAAGTGGCAACACGCGCACACGGCCAAATTTTCCACCTTGTCTGTAAGGGTATCTGTCTGTGCTGGGCTGGTCAGACAGCAGGATTTTGTCCTAAATATGCTACTGCCTCCCTGGCAGTGCTCAAACTTCCCGGAGCTCATCCAGACAGAAGTTATGTTTAAAATAGGATGCCTGGGTTATGTTGGTGAGACACTGGTAGATAGACTTATCCACACCAGTTCCAGGGAATTAGGTGACATGTCTATTTCTCTGTGATTTCTCTGGTGCTAATGGAAAATTTCCCACAGGAAAATCATATTTTTGGCAACTTCGTCACTGACAGTTTCTATTTCCTGGTGAATGTCACCAGGAACCGCCAGAACCATGTGCCATGTAGAATGGACAAGTCATGAACTCTCTCAGGACTTCATGTTACATTTAAGGAGGCTATAACTTCCACCTGAATTTCTCACAACCCAGATTAACTTTTGAATGGGATATTAGGAGCAAGGGCTTGGCTGGACCTCATTCATGTGTGTATTTTTACACGTTTGAGATGTATCTGTGCAAAAATGCATGCATCATCTATGTTCATAGTCCAGTGGCTGACTTAAACATACAAAGCAAGTGCAGAAAAAATGGCAAGGCCCAGAAAAAATGAGAATAATTTTGTGGGGGTGCAGGGGAGGGAGTGGGGTGGGAGGGCCTTTCTTTTATTCTTTAATTGGGCTTTTATACGTTGAAGGTGTGGTCCAGTTGATTCAGCAATTTTTTTTCTCCAAAGGAACCATTTTGCTATTCTTATTGTATTTTCTCAACTTTGAAACCTGAACCTAAGCCTTCTTTTCCTAGTCACGCCTGAAAAATTAAAATACTTGGGGCCAGATGCTAAACTGGTATATCCATAGGAACACATCATTTTGTTTCCTAAAGGGTGCTTTTTCAGGCACCCTGTTGTGAGGCCAGGCATAGCAGAGCAAGTTCGACCAGGCTGTTTCCAGGGGTCATTCCAACTGAAATTTGTGGTTACATGAGCCCAGCCTAGTGGCTCCTAACTGGTGAGACAGTGGTTCCCAAGGGAATTAACTCAAGTAACACTGTTTGCTGGAGCTGGGAGCGCTGGGGAGGTGCCCAAGAGTCCCTGAGCAGAGCCAGCATGCTCCAGCCATGCCTCCTGGCCCCGGAGCTGGATGGGCTGAGACGTGGAGTTCTGCCAGGGTCCTCTGGTGAAGAAGGCTGGGAGAAAGATGACCTTTTGGGGCTGTAGCTGCCACATACACGTTATGAAATGCCTCCCTAAAAGAAACGAAGAGACTGCTGAATATAATGCAAAGTGCCCAGTAAGGAGTGCTGCAGATAGTATGAGAAAAGGTCCCCAGAGAAGAGCAGAAGAACACTTTGCCTCACTGTGCTGTTTTCAGCATTCCCACAACACTTTGTCTTTTGAGCTCAGCCTTGCAAGCTCCAAGGCAAATCAACAAGTTCAAGCAGGAACCTAATTCAAGCTCTGAATAAAACCTGTACCTGACAACTTTAATTATTTGGCTGATGCATCATATTTACATTAATTTGAGCTCTACTTAGATTCAATTACAATAATTCTTCCATATAGTCATTCCAAGACATTTCAATGACTTAGCAGATAGCATATATATCAAAGCTTAGCTAAGGAAACAGGTTTGCTCTCTACAGACATACAGTTCCTTTAACCGGGTGCTGACTAGAGCACCCGGTGCATGGGTCTGCACTGATGTGCAGCATCTAGGTATCAGCATCTAGGATACCAGTGAGACAAAGGACAGGGACAGGAACCATGAGTCTTGATCATAGTTCCAGGATCAAATTACAGCCCCTGTGGTGGGGGTCCACGTCTACTTTGACATGTGCTTTTGGAATTGCTTCTGGATTTCTCTTTTGCTGTTCATTGATCATCCTAAAGCAACATCCAGTACAAACTTTTTCCATAATCAGTTGCCCAGAAAGTTTATTCCAGATGACCTTGAGGTCCCTTGCAACCTGATATTCTATGATTCTGTGATTCCAGGTAGTACTTGGCTCATTCTCCCTCTTCTTTCCTTGTGCATTTTTCAGGAACACAACTTTTCTATCTGTTCGATGTAGTGACAAAGCACTCAAGCAGGGTGCCATGCCAGCAGTTCCTTGCACCATATCACAATCTATTCTAGTTGTTTGCTAACTATATAGCCTGTGTTGCTCGTGACTGATAAGGTGCCTGCATGCCTAAAGTGGAGAAAACTGTCTCTTTCCACTACCAACTCTCCAGGACAATACTCCCGTACTCGTGAGCTACAGAGTGAACAGTGAAAGTTACTGTCCAGGTGTTTTCCACCCTTCTCTTTGAGTTTCTTTCACTTGTGTGGTGTAATATGAAGAGTTGAGATATATGGCAAAGAACTATCTTTTTGCAAGCATTAGAGATGGGGACACACACAAACAAATTTTATGGTCCAAGTACTGTTTGAAGACCTATGCCCTTACAAAACTTTTTCTCGGGATATTGGGGGGGATAGCAGTAAGCAGAAAAGACCTTGCTTTGAACAAGAATTTCTCTGTCAAGGTAGGGGATGAGCAGATAAAGTGGGGCTACTTTAAGATTTAACAAAAGTCCTGTGTTTCCCTGACTCTTCTGCACTTTGCAGCAGTGGGGATTAGTTTCCCGAGCAGTTTGTCTGCCCTGAAAAAGGTCCTGATTTCAAAGGAAGCAAGAGCTGGCTCTGAAAATTGCTGTTTGTCACCAATTTTTTCCATTCTTCTTGTGCTTCCCAACAGCGTTCCCTCCCTCCGAGCCGCCCAAGCCGCTGCCGCCCGAGCGCTGCGGGCCCGCGGTCCCGGGCCGGGGGTCCCCTGCCGAGCCCCGCCGCGCTGCAGTGGGGTGTTCGCTCCACTCGAGGGAGCTCCTGCTTCTGTATAGCCGAAAGCAAACCCTCGCAACACCTTCAGGCGAAATCCTGCGGGTAACAAACCCCCTGTGCGGGAGTGGGATACACACAGACTCCTTTCCTCTGGAAGGCTGAGGAAGTGCTTATGCCGGAGCCCACGATGCTCTTGGATGAGGTGAAGCATTGCCAAGCCTTTTGTGTTTCAGTCCAGGGTGTCCAGGGCTCTGGCCATTCATCCCAGCAGCTGGATTTACCACGGCACCCATTGCACTCCCAACTGCCCTTGTCACCGCACCTGCTGCAGCCAAAGAGCTGCAGGATGAGGGTGTGCAGCACGGGCCATGTGAGAAGGGACAGGTTCCCACTGAGGAGACAATTGGCACGGCTCAGGACCACTGAACAACTCTAAAAGTAGACTTGAGGAACAAGGCCTGCTTTGGCTATTGCTTAATCAGCAATAATTGACCTTACTGTGTCCTGCACAGTGACTTAACATTGCAGAAGTCTGCATTCTCCCAAGGAATCACTTTTCTAAAGAATCTGTGTGTAAAGAGAATGAATGAGGAGGTAATTTCATTACTTAAAAAAACCTAAAAAATCCCTAATGTCACACATCCACACCTCACAACATAAGGACAATAATAAGGTCTACTCAGATGCGTAGAAAGCATCTGTACTTTTCGCAGGACAGCGGGAAAGGAGCTGCTGCTCACACTCCTGGTCAGTCAGGAATCCCAGAAGTGCAGATGCTTTTGGAGAAGGCCAGAGGGCAAAATCCATCCCTGCCTTCATTAGAGACAGTTAAACCTGATTCATCCTGTCTCCAGCCACTCCCTGACTTGTCTCCTGAAAACCAGCACACACTGAGGAGAGGCGTTCCCCAGCCAGGTCAGGTGTCAGAGGCAGCTTCTCCAGCAAGTCGGTGTGAGTCAGAGTGTTTGGGAACTGCTCCAAGCTATTGGAAAAAAACAACTCCCAAATTAGCTGGGGTGGCTCCCAAGCGAATCCACCTCCGCGGGGAAGGAGGTGATCTAATGAAAGCGTGCGGTCAGAAATCAAAAGAGCCTGGAAAGCATTCCAAGCTGCATAATAAGATTTCACATTTCATATCTTCAAAGCATTAAGTGAACATTATCTAATTAATCCTCACAACACTCCTCAGAGATATTATCCCTATTTTACAGACGGAGAAACCAAGGCACAAAGTTAAGTCACTTGCCCGGGGCCAGAGAAGGGAGTGTCAGACCTGGGATTAGAGTCCAGGAGTTCCTGGCGCCCAACTTTTTCCTCAGACTACTAGGTCATGTGTCTTCCCTGCAGGGAAGATAATAATGAGCCCATAATTACCCATACAAATTCCCAGTGTCCAGGCTAACCCGCCTGTATAAAGCTATTTGTAATTCCAATAAACACACCCACAATTTAGCTCTCTCCATGAACTACCAGTATTCTCTCAGCCACAGGAACCCAGACCTTCAAATAGGGGCCATCCTTTGGCCCACCAAATCCAGCTCCAACCCCCTCCAAGGGCCACTTGCTCCCAGGCTTTTAGTGGACCCCTTTGAGGAGGCTCATTGTGGTGGCTGTGCTTTTTAAGTACAGAGCAGTAGCTTCTGCTGAGGGCCAAGTCCTTTGGACAGAGAACTGCTTCAGTGCTGCTCTGAAATGAGAGATGCTGCTCTTTCGAAAATCTTTTCCTTTATTTTTTATTATTTCTTATAACTGTTTTTGCTTATATATCAAGAATTATCACTAAAAGAAATTAAAGACACATTTTGTTTACTAAAATACTTTCATATTATGGGTGATTTTTTAATAATTATGTTAAATGCACATACACATTTCATCTAACCTTTATATTTATGAGCAAATTTACTCTTGTGAGGAATCAAATTGTCTTTTCCTCACTTTTTTAATCCGAGCGCTGCGAACTCCTGTGCAAGGAGTTGTGTAATCAGTTTATCAAGTCACAGATATGTTTTCACTGCAATAATAACCAGAAGTTCAGAAGAGCTTCTTTTCGAGTCATCTTACTGAGCTGTAAAAATAAAAATATGTATGTCTGTGTATATCTCTCCTCACACATGCAAGCCTTTATATGAAAAAGTTTTGACAATAAATGCTGAGAGACAGGAATTAGGTTATTCCAGAAATACTGCAAACCATACAAACAAAACATTTTTTTTCTCTGTAAATGGTGTGTTTTAACAACATAAAGTGATAGTATGAAATGGCCTGTTAGACACTGACAGCTGTAAGCATTTCAGAATGTGTATTAAAAACATCTGCAGAAAGGAAAAAATAGCATTAAAAGAAGAAAGGAATGAAAAATTGAGAACACTCTCACATCCAATTTGTTGTCTGGTAGCTGCCGGAACTAGGAGTGACCAAGACCTCCTAATTTCAATAAACTAAATATAGCAAGGGCCAGATCTTTGGGATGCGCCTCACGTTACACATTTTGTCTTACATTCCCTGGCTTGTGGAGCATGTGTTTTGTGAAATGCCTTTGTACAGCTATCACACAGAAGGTGGTTCCAATAAGCAATGTAACCACTGTACCACCAATTTCTTGCCAGTTCTGGTCTAGTAGATTTTTTTACTCAACAAGCTCAAGACAGGTTTCAGACATGGAGAGATCCTGGGCTGCAATGAAAGACTAAAATGTTTGCTTAGGATATTGTGTAGTAATGGGAAAATACATGTGGAGTCGATCACCCAAAATCCAGATGCAGCTACTGTTTGGCAACTGCTTCTACTGCTTCTAATTTTGATTTTCCTGAAGCTGAGTTGCTGTGCCTTTGGTGTCCTCAGCTACCAGGTGCTGGCATACAGACAAGGAATCCAGAAGGAGGTGACCTCACGGTGTCTCTATGCCAGATAACACAAAAGGATTTAAAAGACCCAAAAACCCCAATCCCTCTTCCCAAACTCCTAAGCTGGAGTCATGAGCTTGTATGATTTCTGAATAGGGGCACTTCAGAGGCAACACTGCTGGTCTCAGGAGGCTCCTGAGCCTCTTGGCCATTGCAAAGCAGAGAGATGAGTCTCATTCACAGGGGGCAGATAGGAGGAACCCTCCTCATATACAAAGAGACTTGGGAGAAGCATTGCAGTTTCAGTTGTTAAATGAATGGCTTGCAGCCATGGATGGAAGCTATTCCTCCTATTTTGTTGGAGAAAGATATACAACTGCAAACTGAAACTGGAATTGTAACACTTTGTTAAATTCTGTTCTGTTTCCTAAATAAAACTGTTAGTGTTTTCAGGTGGGAAGTGTCAACAAAAATATATGTGCAACTTTTCCTTTAGGTAAAATTTTTAAATTCAACATTTTTCAGTGGCATTTTATAAGAAAACTGTCTAGATTTCCAGCTAACAGTGGAAGGATGTGCACCTGACGCCTGGAAATTAAACTGACGACAAGCATCAAAGCAGAGGTTGTCCAAGCATTTCAAATTGCTTACTCCTCACAAGACAGAAAACCTGGAAAAGGAAAAATGTCTCCAGTGGAAACCCATTGAAATGTTGGAAAGCTGAACGAGCAAGTTATGCCATTGAAACAGGAGACTTGGTCCCTTGAGAATGGGATGAGTCTGAAAGCTTAAAAGCCCAGCAACAAGGTCAAGTTCCTGAGACTTCAGTTGCTGAGAATCAGCTGAGCTGTCTGTACTCTCAAAATACCAATTAATGTAACTGTACATAGCCTAAATGAAAGACTGTTTGATTACTCTCTAGCTCATTATGTGACTCTTGGGGATGGTCCTGTGAAGGGCTAAGGGTTGGTTCTTGTGGGTCGCTTCCAGCTCAGCATATTCTGTGATTCTGTGATTCTGTGATTCTGTGATTCTGTGATTCTGTGATACTTTGCATTTTCCACATCCTAATCTGCATATATCCATGGACAGTGTCTGCCTCAGCTGACATGTAACTTGGGCAGCTGTAGACTGAGCTGGAGACACAGTTGCTCTTTATGCCTCTGGTCTAAAGCCTGTAAAGAGCTTGTTGTGGCTCTCCTTTCACTTTATTGGATTTTGACCCAAGCCAAAAGTGAAGCGAAAGAAGAGCCACTACAGTTACCAATGTGTTATATTTAGACAGTACTTCTGACATGGGGACACACATTCTCTTTTGCACTTAGTGTGTTCCTGGAAGAAAGTCTCAACACATGAAAACAACCTTTTTGATTTTTCTCCTTTTTAGGCTCTCTAAAGCTGTCAGGAAACAACAGCTCACAAAACGTTTCACCGAAGTGTTGCTCTTCAGCATCAGTTTTACTTCCAGCAGTCCATTTACCAAAGCCATCCTTCAACAGATATGAAGTACCCCTTCCTCTTGCCAACCCACAGGGAATTTCATGGGCAATTACTTCCTGCTTCCATCTTGAACCAAGAACTCATAGAAAGATTTATTTCTGAGCAAACATCTGAAAGCTTCTCTGGTTGTGTCTAAATATTTATGTTCATGTCTAAATGGTAAAGATTGCATCTTGTATAAAAGAAAGAGGTACAGACAAATAAAGGAAGTCTCGGTGACAAAGCGAAGTGATGAAAACTGTCAACCAGTCTGAAGTTTAGACAAATGGCTCCTAAGGCTCAGATCACAGCACTGTAACTTCATTGTTAACATTGCTAAATGCAATTTCACACAGTCTTAGGAGGGGTATTCTGTACAGTACAGCTTTCATAATTAAGAAGAAATCTATTGTCTCTTTTCCAAGTCCAATAAACCTTGTTTATCTGGGGGAAGCGGGGAGAGGGGGAAATGTGGTGAGCTGGTCTGAGAGACAATTTTGAAACTTTAGATCAAGAGGAGTCTGAAAGTCTGAGTTGGGGACAAAGGACCCATCTGCAGCATCATATAAAAGGCCCTGGCAAAGGAAGCTGTCAGGATCCTGGCTGAGAATATTCAGGGCATCTTGAGAGCCTAAGGACAATAGACCTGACCCAGCACCATGGAGCCAGAGGGCAAACCTGCAATATGCACAGCATCAAATCCCAGCCGACACCAGCTGAAGGTATCAAAGGCAGTGTGAGCTTTCCCCACATGCTGCCCTGCCTGCACATGGCCTGGACAGGCTTTGCACTGGCCATGAGGGTCTTTCTGGTCAAAGTTATCATAGTGTTGCCTGACAGCAGCAAGAAAGCAGTGACATTCTCAATGCAGGTTGGAAAGGGATCTGCAGGTGGTGGAGTTTGTATTTTGAGTCTCATCTGGTGGTCACTGAGACATGGCCCAAGTCAATGCTATCAATCCCATGGGAGGACAGGCTCAGAAATTGTCAGGTCTAGAGTAAACCACTCTTCTTCATCAATTCAGTTTGAAGGTTTCCCCTGTGCCGTCAGTATATTGCCACACACTGCCACTCACTATGCTAGGAGAAGACCAAGAGCTAGGAGAAAAAAGCTTCCAGTGAAGATTTTTGCTCTTAAGAAATCTTACAATTACAGAGTTTCATCTTAAATATGTTGCTTCTGGTGATGTGCTTGATGTTGCTTCTTTCATCTGCTGGACTCCAGCATTAAAGTCAGTAATTGTGTCCATTCTCACAGTAAGAGCAGCAGGTTCATAGTGCCAACTGAGATATATCGTTTGCAATGAGTGACAAGGATTGTGGCTGGATTTAGGCTAAGTCCCTGGCAAATTCCAGTGCTGACTCCACTGGAAATTCTTCAGAGACAGCCTCTAGGGCTGTTTTGGATTCAGGCAATTGCTGGTTTGGCCTCTCTCGTGTCTTCTTGGACATAGCTCCCTTTTGTCTTTCTCTCTGTGACATGTATTCCCTTTGAAACAACTGAGACCTTCACAAGCTCTTTGTTTCTAATTCTGGGCAGTTTAGCACAAAGTATATTTACACTAATTGCATACTGAAAGTACACTCAGCTTGGCTTGGCTTTTCCTTGGTTGGACTTTTAAGAAGATATTTGTCATTGCTGGGAGGAACATTGAATTTGGGAGAGCTGCAAACTTAAAGGGTCTGCCGTCACCTGCTTTACACTCTGTCCTAGAGTAGGGTTGCATTGTGTATTAATGTCTTGAAAGATTCTCATATCTTGTTTTACTTCAAAATGTTAGCTCTACTTTAAAAGTTTGTGGTTCCCATCCAAGCAAGCACATCTGTTCTGAACCTGACTGATGTCAGGCTCAGATCTGAACAGATCTTCCCTTCAATGGAGCAGAGACAGGAGGGAACAAAAAACCTTGTGTCCCATCTTTGAAGAGCATGTCCCAAGCCTGAAGCTGTGGATATGGTGCATGATATGAGTCCTTGAACTGAAAACTAGCTCAGATATCTCTAGATAGCACAGAACACATTTGGGTTTTGCATAAAAGTGGACTCCAGTGGACAGTCTGTTGAAAACTCTGCTTTGAGTCCCTGCTGCTCCACAGGCTCCTCGAGTAAGTAATTAGGCTAATGCAGTAGCTATATTGCTAACCTTCTTCATCTCTGTTCTCTTACTCTGGAACATAAGGGCCCACATGAGGGGTTATGGTCCTGTAGTTATGCCATGCAGTTGCCCATGAAGATAAGCCTCTAGCCCCTGCTGTGTCTCACACTCCCAGTGGGAAACTGCAAATAATACTCCCTTCCAGGAAGGTCATGGGAGCTTCTCCGGATAACACAGGTACCGTGATGGGATGGGCCCCAGATGTGCAGGTTCCTCTTGCCACTATGCATTGTTACCAAATTCAAACAGTAAAGGAGAAAAAAATATCTTTTTAGGAACCTTCCAGATTGCTGCAAAGAATTTGCTGATAAGTTATATGTAAATGCTTACAAACAATGTTTGCCTCCATGCTTTCCTTCTTCCCTTCACCCCTTTTCTCTTTACTACATTCTTAGATCTTTTCCCACAGTAAGCTATCTCCAATATTTCTGCTTCCCATTCCACAGCTGTCCCCAACAGCAGAAACTAATGTTGTGATGCCAGTAATTATATTGTAACAGGAACTAAAATGTAAGAACATTAGGCAAAACAGCAGCAGTTATTCCTGTACCTTCTGCTGCACAGTCCCTCTAAATATGGTATCAGGAGAGTTATAAGTAATCCAGGAAAA
Source organism: Calyptomena viridis (assembly GCA_013390005.1). NCBI lineage: Eukaryota > Metazoa > Chordata > Aves > Passeriformes > Eurylaimidae > Calyptomena > Calyptomena viridis. Next base: position 193,579 of record WEIV01028238.1, on the reverse strand, counting down.
TCGTAATAACTTGTACAAGCAGATGTACTACAGCCCCCTCCAAAATGCCTTTGAAATACCTACAAGCTGGAAAGGACACCATGCTGACTTCCTGATTTCTGTAGAAAGGGAAGTCTTGAAGTTTTTTAACCCATGCCCACCAGGAAGCAGGGAGATAATGATGTCCGATGGTTGTTTGGTTTTTTTTCCATGTATTAAGGAGAGAAGGAAACAGGAACAGCTCAAGAATTTGTTTGTTTTTTGTTTTTTTTTGTGTATCTGTGGTTCTTTGGTCAAAATTCTGTTAAGTTGCAGGTATAAGTTTTTTATAAGAACATCCTTGATTTCAGATGATGAAGGGACAAGGGCACCATGTCAAAGGTGCCTGGGGAAAGATGGACCCAACCAGGCATGTCTGCAGGGTACTCTGCACACCTTGGTCACACACACAGGTCAACTGGGTACAAGCCAGCTGCAAACTGGAGGCTTGTGACCACCCCAGATATTGCTGAGATGCAAGGCAGAGTTAGCTCATCCTGATGAGATACCGACATACCTCCACCAGGTCCTGGTTATCTTCAAGACTCTGTGTAGGCCCATGTTGGCATAGCAGGTGGAGCTGATTCTCCAGTTTTTCTGTCTACCTTCAGAAAACCTGATCATCTGTGCTCCATCTCAGGTGGGAGTGTCTTGCATATGACATTGGTGTGCTTGCTAGGTATGTGGGTGACCCTGACTTAAAAGTCAAACAACCTTCCCAGCATGATCCTCTCAGGGCCCTGTCACTGGTCCTTCAGCAAGGCACATGTGTTGATCCATCTGGAAAAATTCCATCCAGACAGGCAGTCATCAAGAGCCATCTCTCCCAGTGCTTGTAATTGTGGAAGTAGATTTCATGAATAAAATTGTCTCCAAATTCTGGTGTTGCATTTCACAGCAATTTTGAGTTTGCTACATGGCAATGACAGTAGAAGGCTAAGCATGGTCTGCAAATCCCAGATCAGAAACAGGGTCAATGACCTCTGTGAGCTCCCAGCTGCTGCTGCAGTGGTGGGGAAAGCTGACATACTTGAGCCTTTGAGCTCTGGTGCAACTTGTTAGCACAACTCTGTCCTAAATGCAGCTGTGGGACAGGAGCTACAAAAGCTTCATAGTCATAGTCACCTTCAGCTCATCTGGAGGTGGAAACAAACCCACCTGTATCTTGAAGTCTTCTGTCCGAGGGACCTAGTGGCCTGGGATGAGATGGGCCAGAGGAGACGTGCTGTCTCTAAGCTTAAATCAAAGCTGTATGAGCAGGCTCTGACCTCGCTGGCTGACGTGCTTCCTGTGCAGCCGTGAGTGCCAGAAGAGAGCAGAAAAATGGCTGGCACCAGGGTGGCCCTTTACGCCCTGTGATTTCCCGTCAGTGGACAAGTCTATGGTTAAAATGGCTTCCTGTTTGCTTTACTTGAAAAAAGATACGGTCAACATCTGGCCCATATATCCCAAGGGTAGTACTTCAATTTATCTTTCAGTTTAGACTACTTCAATTTCCCAAGCTGCATTCAACCTTATGAAGAAAAAGACACCTTATAGACTAGAAGGACACAATTGTTTAAAAAAGAAAAAAAATGGCAGTGGGTGTGTGCCACTGGATTTATGACTAAGAAGGTAACACACAGGCAGTGCACTGCTCTTTGATAGCTTAGCACTTCTGTGATGTGTGAATGAAGTCCAGCAGGCCCAGGACCACGTTAATCTCTGGCGTTTGATCTCTGTCTGTAATGAGATGCCAGCATCCTGTACTTCAAAGCCAGAATTGATACAGATAATCTTGTGAAAGGCTCTCTGCCTTTTGAGGCACCTTGTATTAGGGATTACAGTGACAACAGGAGGAGATGATGGAAGAGGAGGCACTTGTTTGATGCTCACTTTTTCAGTTTCTTTCTAATATTCCTTTTTTTTAATTTCCAAAAGATTGTGTGGTCCCATCCCTCCACTACCCACTCGGCAGGACTCACTCTATCAGATGAACCCTACATGCTATGGGGCAGGTTGACTGGTTGGGATGCTCTTCTGCCCAAGGAGTCTGTGAAAATATGTCCATTTGGTGCTGAAGCAGTCAATGTTACATCATCTTGGCTGAAATATGAGCAGAGTTTGCATAAGAAATGGCAGAGACAGTTAAATGTTGCACTTCCAAACTTCTGAGGTTATTTCTTTCTCGAAGCAGTTCTAAGGGAGTAGGGAAGAGTGTAAAGACGGCAAGAGACCACAGGCTATGAGAAGCATGTTATAAAGCAAAATGAACACTAGTTTTGTGTACACAATTATGCTTTCTGTTGGAAGTATATAATTTTCAAGGCATGTTTGACCAGGAAACAGAACTGAAATATTTTTATGTTGACGAACACTACTGATCTAAGAGAAAAATGGTGGCAAATGTGTGTCTTGGTTGCTCTTCCAGCAAGTACATTAACAGAAATAAACTAAAAACTAGACTATAAATTTAATTGAAATAGATAAAGCTTAATACCTGGGACCCCAATATTGGCTATATTGTTCTCAGAAACCTTTTTGAAGACTACTCATATATTTAAGCACAGTTAAACCTGTATCTTCCAGGCCTAAAAAAGAGTAATGTGTCATTGGGTCCATATTTCTGCCTCTCTTAGAGAGACAACAGCACTGACTGCAAACTGTAGAGAGAAATTATAGGGGTAGCCTGAGCAGAGAAGTGCTGGCACCAGTTTAATTCAGTCACTCTCATATGCCCTGGCTATTTGCCATATGTGGACACGAAGCCCAGATTAGATTTTGGGATGCTACCACTAGCAGCATCCAGACACTAGCAAGTTAGTGACCCCACAGAGGAAAGGTAGCCCTGTCCTCAGGACAGAACAATGTACTGCATCAGTTCGATACCTCATAAAGGGAACATCCCTTCATGTTTTAACCACCACACATTTAGATCCAGCATCCCTTCCTGAGCAAAAGAGCCCCAGGATTCTTTCACAGATGTGATAGAATGCAAAGATGTAAGCTATATAAATGAGGAAACTGAAAACAGAAGACAAGGCAGCTAAATCTTTCCTGCAATATGGAGAGTGCTGTATAGCAGATATCACACTGGAAGTGGGCGTATGTAGCACCCAGCAGGAGAGGCTTGGGAAAGAGTGGATGTTTGTTTGACTGAATCACCAGGTGAAAGAGTTTGGTTGATTTCCAAAAGCATCATTCAAAGGGACTTATCCAAATGGTAATGGTAAACTAAGTGAGCTAAATTTAAAAATGTAGCTAGGCCATAAATAGTTTAAGGAGCAACGGAATGAAAGATGCTCTAAGCACTTCTTTAACACATCAGAATCAAAAAGTTTGGAGGAAGTCTGTGGGGCCAACTAAAGCCTGGGGTCTAAAAGCAATGCTCAGGGAGGACAAGACCACTGCAGAGAAGCAAGGTGAATTCTTTGTGCCCACTGGCTCTTGTAGCAGAAAGTGGGAGATTCCCACATTGGAATCTTCTTGGGAGAGGACTTGGCCGGGGTGTCTCCAAAATGTAGGGGGATTGCCTGAAAGAACCCAGGGCAAAAATAGAAGGGATGGGGCCCACCAGGCTGCCAGGAGCAAATAGCAAGAGATTCAAGACAACTAAGGATGTCTCAATTCAATTACGGACACACTGCCCACCTTGCTGAACAATTGATCATTATGTCATGATGTAAAACTGTCAACTGGTTAAGAAAAGTGTTAGGAGGATCTGGTGCATTAGGGGCATGTAAGCTTGAGGTCTGTAACAGCCAAAACAAAAAAAATTATAATAAAAGATCAGACTAGTGAACACCTTAAAAAAATATGATCTGGATAGATATGATCCACCTGGTAAGAGCCAACACAGCTCCCAGAAATCCTGCCTTTCCATTCTTTTGTAGTTCTTGAAAGAAGTAACAGATGTATTGATAAAAGTTATCTAGGAAAGTCTGTCCCCACAGACTTTTAGGGAAACTAAGAAACTAGGGAAAGGAGGAAGTCCTGGCATAAAGAAATAGCTGAAAGGCAGGAAACAGAACACAGGCAAAATGGCTGTTTAACTCAGTAGAGGGAAGTTACTGGTAGAAATTTCAGGGGTCTGCACTGAGATCTGTTCTGTTCAAAATACCTATCATTAACAGGGAAAAGGGCAGGAGCAGTAAGAGACAAAGGTCATACATAACATAAGGTTGTTTAAAGTAGTAAGGGCACAATTCTGATAAATTGCAGAAACATCTTACAAGACTGTATGAAATGTCAGGTGAAGTTTGGTAAAGCTAAGCATAAAGAAAGAAAACATTCTGAAAACCAGTCCTAGTTCACACAACAGATTTTGATCATGGAGTGAACCATTTTCTATTGAGGAGCAAGGCTTTGGGATTAGGACAAGTGACCCCAAAAAAAGTGCTGCTGCAGTGCTGCAGGGCCATGGAACTACTTCAAGAACTACACAAAGGACAGAAGTAGTTTTAATCAGTTAAAGGGAAGACTGGACAATTACTTGGAAAGAAATCCATTGTAAGTCACTTGAAAAATTGCCATGGGTTCACAAAAAGCTCAGTGCCTCTGCCTCACTCTTCCTCTACTCCCAGACCAGGCTGCCTTTGAACTCCCTACCTCTGGAGTCCCTGGGGACTTATGGGGAGAAATGAAACCACAAATGACATTAACACCTGAGAGCCTATGGGAGGTCAAAAGGTCAAGGGGAGACTGGGACAAGGTGGAAATAAGACAATGATTCCTCAATTCTCATGGAGGAACGAGCCTACATAGCTGATACAGAGCAGGTGGGTTGCTGCCTCTCTTACACCACATACTTGTGGCGAAGCTGATGTTTAAGAGATGGCATGTCTGGAGCTGTACCTTGCAAACTGTCTAGGGATTTTAAAACAATGGTGTGAGATAATTACTGCTCACAAAGTCATATGTGAGAGCAGTGGAACAAAGACTAGATGTATCCAGTAATTGAGAGAAACAGAGAGCACACACATTTCCAGTAAAACAGAAAGTCTGAACTGAGAATCAGCCAAAGGATTCAAAAGGTTTAGCTAGGAAGCAGGCAGAGGCTGACCAGTTGGGAAGTAAGTTGACTGGAGCAAGTGATCAGAGTGCATTCTCATCTGAGCAGGGTTACTGAACAGGGACAAAAGCTAGCTCTGCACTGCAGGAAACAAGGACACTTGCAAGTGACCTGTCTCACAGGATGGGTCAATCACAATGATAGGGGCAGAGAGGTCTTTGAGGGAAGAGATTTTGAAGCAGTTGATTTTGAAGTATAAAATATTATATATAAAAATATAAAATTATTATATTTACTTAAAAAAAATCTTGATGGGAGTAGCCAGGTGAGATAAATTGGGGGGGGAAGCAGAGAGAGAAAGGAAAGATGGAAAGAGGATGAAAGAGTATTTAAGACTGAATGGCTCAGAAAAACTACAAGAACATAAAGAATGTCCATAGAGAAGATAAGATCAGTATAAAAAAATTAGAAAGAGAATAAAGTAACAGGCACTAGGAAACTAAAAGGTTAGTTTCAGTCCATAAAGTAAAGTATGGGCATGGAGGCAAAAGTAAGAGATGCACAGATGAGGACTGTGTTTGATTTCAGTGACATGTTATGGACACATCTGCTATGTCTCATACCCAGCTTATATTACCTCACTTTTCTGTCTGCACATGGAACTTACCCTGTGTGAAACCTTTTGGTAAACTGCAGAACTGTGATCTTCATTTTTTCACAAGCCTTGTAGCATTAGTTCTCCATGCAGAGTATGCTGCATATGTCCCTGCCTCAGCTGATTCCCCTTGGACACACAGGCGAAAACAGAGCCCCACAAGCCTCTCTGTTCCCAAGGAGGGTTGCAGATCCCGGTTCTAAAGTCCTGGTGGACTCAGCCACTGTGTTCACCCCCAGACCTGAAACCCAGGCCCCACAGCCCCAGGAGGCTCACAGAGAGTCTCTGTACAGGCATAGATGTTGGAAAGGCAAGGAATATGGGGAAATGTGTTTTTCCAAGTTGGACTGTCTCAGAAACAACACACCATAACTGTACTATCAATTATAAATGGAAAAAATACCAAAGAATTGCTGAGGTTCATAGTCTGTGATTAGGCAGAGACCTTAATTTATGCTTGCCTGTATCCAGAGGATGTCTATTCAGGGCTGAGCCTACCAGCTTTTGCAGAGGGAGCAAAAAAGAAGCAGATGCCATCAAAGAAATGTACTGAGTTTCTTCATTAAAACCAGCAGCTGCCACAGAGAATATTTCCTGCAGGACCACTAGTCAAGCAGCATACATTTTCAGGCAGTCTTGATGGAAAGAGGAGATAAATCCCCCCTTCTAGTGTTGCTCTCTCTCACCTTCCTTTGGACAAACTGTGCTGTGTTGAGTGTGTGAGGCTACGCATGGAAAGAGGATGGAGCAGGAGGAGAAGAGAGACAGAGTGTGAGGAAGCTGGAGGGGAAACTCTCCCCTTGTTTCCTACTCCTCACGACTCCAGCACTTTGACATGCTGAGCATCCATGATCTGATTTCTGAGGCGAGGATCAGGGGTATCCATCCCCTTCACAGATGCAGCACTTCCCTTCTTCATCTGTGCAGGAATGCAGGGTGGAAGAAAGGGTGTATGAAAAAATAAAATTTAGAAAGCTCCTCAGCTTCAGCGATGCAACAGCTGGAGATGTTCTACACTCAGAGGAGCTATCTGTCTTCCTCCAAAAGAAAAAGTCCAAAGTAAAACAGCAACAAGAGATGTTTAACCAAATTTAAATTACTTACTATGTAAGTAAAAAAAAGAGATAATTGAAACTACTGACCTGCTTTTGGACTTGAAATGATCATGAATCCTGTGTCATTAATAGGATAAGCAATGGCTTTTCTGTGAGGCAGTTAAATGTCTCTCTGTTTAGCAGAACAAGAAAGGCGGCAAGTTAAATTAATATCTGTTGCTTCAGAAAGCATCAAAGAACAATTTTTATAGCACATATGAAAGAGAGGATTTGTTTGTGTAGTGTAATATATTATTATATTCTGTTAAATGTACTTTCCAAATACATATCCTCCTCCTGTCCCTGTACTTCTACGAAATTTATACTAATTTATATACTTCCAGAATCATAAAATACTGCTATTTTTACATCAAAGACTTTTCTTGAGAATGAGCTGGAGATTTTCATCAAGCATTTCACATAACCTACATGTTATTGCTTTTAAGTGTCTTCAGAACGCTAAAGAAATCTCTCTCCAAGCTTTTATTTGGTTGGAGCAACACCTGCAAGATATACGTAGAATTATTTTCCTAGGAGACAGGCTTATCATTGCTTCAGCCAGAGGGAATCTGTGTTTTATCTCACCTGATGCAATACCCCATGTTAGTCTTAATTCACACTTCACTTCTGGTAACCTCTAGGGCACCTTTAACGGCTACTGCAAATCTTCTCTAGCAGGCTGTACATTTTAGGAAGAAATCCTTTGACCACAATCAACGTCTTTTGGCTTCTGGCAAGGTTTTACTCCTTGTTTCCAGCTACAACACACTTGGAAACTCTCCCGAGTGCTTCTTTCTATAAAGTAGCTGTAGAAATGCAATTCCACTGCAGTGGTACAACCATAAAACCAATCCAAAATCTCAACATTTCACATTCTCTGCTGTCTTATTTGCCTTACCTGCCACCCCATACTACTAGGCTTATAAGACATGTATTTGCACAGTGAGTAAAAAGCTGTACCTGATGTGAAACACCAGAGAATCAGTCTCAGCAGTTAGCAAACAGGGTTCCTGAGCAGATGACAGCCTTGTGAAGGGTGCAAGAATCTCTCCTTCCTTGCAGCACCAGAAAAGCATGTTTGAAGAGTCTTGAATTTCATCTACCCGTGGGAGAAGAACATGTACTCTTAAATAATAACAGCACTTTTGTAGCATTATAACTTAAATATTTCTAAATCCTCATGCCAATGTGGTGCTGCCTCTATTTTTCAGGTGAAGGAATAGTGAAGCAAAAATCCATCATCTTGTCTGGATCAGAGCAGATTAATGCCAGAAATGAAGTCAACTTTTCTGACTCCTTGAGATGAGACCATGTTTTGTGAGTCTTTTAGACCAAAATTCTGTTGTTAAGTGAGAAAGAAGGAGAGTCAGAGCTATGTTACTATCAACTGGCTCCTGTGATCTTTCCAGAGTCAAGCACAGGCCATTTCATGGCATCAGGGTCAGGAAAGCCCATAGCATGGCAGTACCTGCCCAGTCCAGCCAGCAGGCACCAGGGTGCAATTTATACATGTTTTTACTAGTCTGCAAAATGTTTTCTCAGTGTATTTTTCACCTTTATAACCAAAAGTTCATGGAACCTATTCTGAAATGGAACCTTAGAATTAAAAATAAATCAAAAAGCACACAACAAAACCGACAACAAACCACAAACAAACAATTAAAGCCCCCAGAGCTTCCGGGAAGGGTGAACAGAGATCAAAATTTGGATTTGTACATGGACACTTCACATGGGATTCTTCTCCCATGATTAATTTGTGAAGCTGTCCTGTAAATCAGGGAAGATATTAGAAATTAATAGAGGAAATAATCGGGCATATTTGGGGAAAGTAAGAGAACTTTTCCTTTGGAGACTTCAATTTTTTAAAGAAATTAGGGCTATCTATAAGCTTAGAAGATTTCTATATCTCTGTTCTGCATCATTAAAAAACCAGCCCTCTTGTGACCAGGAAATAAAGGCCAGAGTTGTTTAATTTTAGATTTTGCTACGGAAGATGGAAGGAAATAAGGAATACTTTCCTTCTTTGGTGAGCCACTATCTAGTACTGGTGTAATTCTGCCAATGGGAGGTCTGCATCAGAAACTCAGTTATGGCACCTCTTTGCTCTGAAATGTCTGCATTTTACAAAGAAGCTCTGAGGTGATGTGTCACCATATCAGTGCTCTTACTCGGCTGCACGCTTCCTTCACATTCAGGAGCACAGCAGAGCTCTTCACACTCCTCTCCTGCCCGATGAATCACAGAATACTCTGTGCTCAAAGGGACCCACAAGGATTATTGAGTCCAACTCTCAAGTGAGCAGCCCATACAGGGGATTGAACCTGTGACCCTGGCATTAGTAGCACCTAGTTTTAACCAACTGAGCTAATCTCAAGGTCAATGAGAAAAGGTTTGTTCTTAATCAGCTTGTGAGCAGCCTAAATCCACATCTTCTAATATGAGATCTTCCTGTAATATGAGAGAGAACAGGATAGATCACAGATTTGTATAGTGAAAGGATAAAGAAATTACTTTGTAACTCAGATATGCAATTAGGCAGAAAAAACATGGTGAAAGTGAGTGAACTGAAGCTGTCCTGAAAGTCTATAGTTTCACCCTAAATATCAATTTGTTTTTTCCTAATTTTCTTTTTAAATTCACATACAATTATTTAGTCAGAATAACATTGCGGACAGACACAATTTATTTTGTTTACTAAAATTGCCATACAAGGACAAAGACATACCTCTGGTATGAAAGCAGATACTGGTACTCAGTGATTCTGAAGTCTCTATTGCATGTCAACATCAATGGTTTGCAGAGACAAATACCCATTGACGCTTCTAGCATTTTGGCAAATGGGACACAGATGCATGCCCTGGAATACCCACAGCAGTGCTCTACCTCGTTTCCAGAAGATGCAAGTTTAGGCATACCATTTTTCAGAGGACAATTTGGCTTTCATTGAGGTCCCCCAATCCAGGTTACAAACTTGATATTTGAATTATCGCTCTGGAGATAACTTGAACTTGCCACAGCACATGAACACAACACACTATACAACTATGTCCTCTGTCTTTTATTGTTTTGATTTTTTTTATGGGGGAGGGTGTGTAACCAATTTTTAATTACAATTTAATTTTGTTGTTGTTTAACGAAAATCTTATTTTCCTTTTTTCTATGTAAAGGTGAAGGAATGTAGGAGTCATTGGATCAGACTTGTAGATTAAACCTATGTCATTCTAGTACAGACAGAAATAAAAGACATGTTTTCCACATAAGGCCCACTTGTAAGCCTGGGACCAGGAAAACGAACTGTATGGGAAGCAAGATTTCTGAAGTTACAACACTAAAAAAACCTAAACTACACTGAAAAAATTGTTAGAGCAGCTAGCTAAGGATGCCGGGATTTCCATGTTCTGTAGTTTCTGTCTTACTTTTGGAACTGTCTGCTTACTGCACAGTGTTCGATATTGTTGAAGAAGTATCTACCCAGCACTCTAGAGCTGAATCAGTGGTGGCTACTTCTGGGATACCTCACTTTAAATTGTTTTTAAAGCAGAGGTTACTGAGCAGCTTGTGGTCTGACTGCAGTCTCAAGTATTGCTGCAGACCTGCCTCTGCAACTCAGTGGTATGGTATATACTTTCAAGGTGATATTAATACCAGTGCTACTAGAAACCGCAAGAAATTATTGTGGTTTGCAGTTTCATTCCAAGGTCTCAACTCAATCCAGATGTTTGTTTCAGGTTTGCACATTTTTTCAGGAAACCTGGAGAAAATTCTTCAAAACTTAAGCTACTTAATTGTTTGTGATAAAAAAATAAAATAAAAACCAACCAAACAAAAATAACCACAGAAACAAACAAACTATAAACCCCCATCAAATCCCAACCAATGGAACTTATGAAAGGAGAAAAATACCTGATGTCTAATCAAATTTCTGTATGCAATTCCTATATATACATCCTCACACAACGTGCCCTTTAAAAACTACGAACAAGTAAGGTGGTGTTAGTGGGGAGAAATAATGTCTTATTTGAGCAGCTGATCAAGTTAGAAAAGGCTGGAGGTATGCAAGCTCTCCCAGGTCTGAAATGGAGACTGCAGATTTCAAAGCTTTAAAGCTCCTGTTGGATGTGTGAAGTGGCTTGACTCTGCCCGACCAACATGAACCCTATTCACACATAAAGGCCTTCCAAGGCCACACCACCAGCATCCTGCATCCTACAGCCATTCCTCCCTGGAGGCAATATGCTCAGCCCCATGACTGACCTGGTGGAAACCAGACAGGGGAAAGGGAACAACCATCGTGCACTGGGCTGAACTCACATGGACAATGGATAGATCTCTTATCAGGAGGAGATCTGTTCTCATGAAACAGCTATTCTAGCCCTTTCATCCTGGCTCTTAAGAAAAAAAACTGTAAAGTGTTTTAAACTGGTGGAATTTTGCAAGATGTTACACATCATGGATTTAGCTATTTCAATATGACTACCTCTTCTAACTTCCCTCTGCCTTCTACTGTCTCTTTCTCCCTTGAGACGGCCACATTATCACCCCTCTAACTCCAGTGTCCCACTCCAGTGTCCAGTCTTTACAACACAGAAAAGGTGATGTTTGTAAACTGATGGGTCATGCAACCACCATATCTAGTGAAACACGAACAGGTTGTTCCCAGTTTGCACTCAGCATTAGCATTTACTGCCCCTGTTTCCAATCTGATGTTCAGAAAATATCAAGGAATACCCTATCTGCCTTAGAAGCTTGTTCTACAACACAATCTTCTTCATAGATATCTATGAAGATATCTATTCTCTCTCTCTCTCTCTCTCCTCTTCCAATGCCTTTCTTTACGTAGGAAGAGCCCTTGAATATCCTGTGAATGAATTCAACAAAATTACAATGCCATCTCTGTCTTTTTTCTGAGTAACCAGCCAGAAGGAGCAGTTCAAAGTACATCACTATAAGACATTGTTTCAATCTCCAAAATCTATTTCTGCCTCTTTTCTGCACCCTGTGAAGTCATAAGACCTAGAAAAGATTTTGCAGGAGTGGCATGATCGCTGCTATACTTACATTTGTAACCCCACTTCTGATCTTATCTGTGCTCCTCTTAGGTCATGTTAGGTCATGTTAGGTGTTCTTGCTCTAGAGTCCTTCTGTACTGAGCTGTTTTCAGCCGCAGAAACACTAAATAATTTTCATAGATACTGTTTTTAGGACATGCCTTTTCCTTTTGTTGTGCATTTTTGCTCCTAACTGAAAAATTCAAATTTTATCCTATTAAAACAGACTAACAGCTCTGGAAAAGTTTTGTAATTGAGTTCAGCATAAGGTTTTCTATGATATGGAATTCTGATTAACAGCTGTCCAACCCACCCAAATATCTTTTAAAATAACATCAATTTAACTTTCTTTGGCACTTTTGAAATTAACATGGTATTTCAAGATTTATAACAAATAAACGTAAGATTTAATCTGCAGCTATTAAAAATATTTGTTTGTAATAGCTATTGTCTAACAGCCTACTTAGTCTTTAACAGACTGAGGTCATTTATCATCCTCATGTGGTAGTAGCCCATTATCTTGCTATTTCCTAAATGGAAAATAGTGGGGTTTATTGAATATTTTATTTTATATCATTACTATCTCTCTTTCAAATAATGGTTCTGCATCATTGCTTCCATTTCTCTTCTTCCTGATACAGGTAAAAAGCTTTTATTTGCAATGTCATTTTCTTCACATTGGTGCCAGCTTGTCATGCTGGCAATGTTTTCATCTTCCCTTTTCAGTGTTTTCTACTACAGAACCTGCAATCTCTGTCCCTTGATATTTGGGTGGGGGGAATTAAATACTTGCTATTTATTTTATTTTTAACTTGTTCTCTATTCACCACTGCACCAGAATGAGCTTTAACAGAAACTTGTCTTCTCTCTTCCCTGACTTCCCTAACTTTATTTTGTCCATTTAAGCAGCTCCTTTTAAAGAATTCTCAGGATGCACTCACATTTTTTCTATCTACACTCCTCCTCATAGGATTTTCATTGATAATTTTCCTCAGCTAGGCAACACCAGCTGGTTGAAGCATAGGATAATACCCAGTTGGATCCAACTGGCTAACCACTGGTCCCAGCTGCCAGCACCTGTGTGTCAGGGAGGTGTAAAGCTTCACTCCTGATGGATGAACCTTTCCCATGCCCTCTCTAGAACCATTTGACACATTTCAGTGTATGGAGTTTGTCTCTCAGACACTGCATTGGATGCTACTACAGTGGAGGCAAAGTAATTCATAATCATCTTCCATTTTGCATGATTCCTAAAGATGTTAATGTTAACCCAGAGGAATTCTCCCCGTGCCCTAGGTCTCACCGGTGTGGGAGAAGGGAAGAAGATAACTTTGCTGGCAGACAACCTTCTGCAGAGATACAAAGCATATCTGTTACAGCTCCCTAGAGCTGTAATATTTAGGAATTCCATCGAGAATTAAATTATTTTCAGTCTCAGAGGTTGCCTCATTTTTAATTTTTAGCCATAAATTCTCTCCTTCCTGCAGAGTTCAGACACAAAAATAGTTTGTTTTCTCAGAAATTCAATTTTCCATTAATTCATTGGAAGATTGTGGAAGATGCTTAGTCCACACCATGGGCACAACATGTTTCACTTAAATGTGAATCATTTCATTAACAAAAGGAATTAAAGATGCAATGCTGTACTAGTCTGCAAAGTTCTACCAAAAGACTGTGATCCCCCTACCCTGTCCTGGATCTGCAGTGACAGATGGAGATAAAAGGAGCTAAATGAACGTAACATCCTTGCAAGCAAGATATAATAGTGCCTGCAGTGAGTTAGGAGCTGTACTCATTTGTATACAGGCAAGACAAAGATCAGGCAATTTAGTTCCTATTTGGAATGGACTAAGAGCCTGCTACAGTGATATTTGGGATTATCCTGCACAGAGATTTTGGCATAATTTTATTCAGAGTTATCACAACTCTGGAGCTCCTGGCAGGAGCAAACACACAGCTTGATTTGCACAACATCACAAACCAACAGATCTGGGTAGGTTGAATAACTGAGTAGAAATAATTCTGTCTAGCATTTTTATGTGATCTCATAGCACGCCCTCATACTGCACAAAATTTACTTTGTGACATAGTAAAGTCCAAACACTTCAAACATTTTTGGTTTCCTGAGGCTTGTCAGAGCCCTGTCCCATTATATTGAGTAGCATGTTTAATTTTATGGATCTATCAGATGAATTTTAAAGTAAATAATATTTGAACAAGATGAAGAACAGAAAGTTGCAAAATAAAAAGCTTTTTTAAAAGCACCCTATTACTCTGTTCAAATACCCCAGCATTAGAGTGCTTGGAAACCTCTTAGAGCTAAGTGTGCACTTTTAAATAACGTAAGTTCTTCAGGCTGCAGTTACTGAATTCCAGCTTGACACTGAGCACTTAAAGAGTTTAGGGAATCCAGACTCTTTTATCAGCTTGCAGACAAGGGCACTAAATGTCATGTGGGCTTCCTTTTGGCTTGCAGCCACAAGCTGTGCATAGTATTTAATGTAGTCTCTGGTTCTTAAAGTATTAGGAAAACCTGAAAACAAAGTGCCTGCCATTAATGAAATTGGTGCTGTCTTTTGACATTTTACAGTATGCATTTCAGGTTTGGTATGCCCCAAAACTTCCCTAAAAGCAGAGACGGGGGAGGGATGCCTGGAACTTCTTCACAAGGCACAGAGAAAATTCTCAGTGAGGGTCCTGGAAGCATGTGTTCAAATTTTCCATCCAAACATTTGGTATGTTGATTAAATAACCCACTTTGTTATGGGTTTTTTGTCCCATACTTTACCAAAAAATAAGATATGGACCATGTGCGTTACACTAATGATTGTGGCATTTCTTTTGTACATAGTAAAATATTTAAATTATGTAGCTAAATTTGCCATAACTATACACAGAAAAAAAAATAAAGATGATAAAGTCATTAAATATGCTCTTTTTTTAAGAATTAAATGTTTTACATCATTAGGTGCATAACATTATAGAAAGGAAAGCATTACTTTTAAAGGCTGTCAAACATCAATAAGTATTTATAGAAAGATTGGTGTAAAAAATACAAACAGATAATAGCCTATTTTAAAAGAAACAAGGCCAGTTTAATCTCAGTAGTAGTAATAGAATGAAGCAGTAGGAAAAAAGGTCTGAGATATCCTCTAAATTATAAATTCCAATAGGAGAAGAAACCATATTCTTAATAGGATTTTAACCGCAAACACTCCTCACAAACATTGGTATTTCCAAAGGTTTCGGGAAGGTAATATTCTGGTTTACTTCCAAGAACCTGTGATATTTCCGTTCCATTTTGAGCAGTTATCAGGTCTAATCCATAATTTCTGCTCTGTGTTTACCCCAGACAACCATTTCTTCTACCCAAGATGCTTTACAGCATCCAGATCCATTCAACCATAGGATGACCCCCGCTCTCTAACAATCTAGGTAAACTCTCATTTCTAGACATTCTTATCTTCATTCCTCCTATATGATCTCTTTTCAGCAATATGTGACCTTTGCCTTGATGAAGATATTCACTGACTTCTAACCAAGGGGAGCACAGATGAGGAGAAATATCTTGACTTTCATTCATAGGGAAGTATAAAAAGGATGTGTAAATTGGTGGGAAGTTTGTGGGTGTGCTTTTGGGGCAGTTTCCTACACCCCAGACTACAAAGCTGCTGCTGTGTTGGGGTTGACCACGAGGAAAAGGTGACATTCCCAGATAAACTTCCCTTGTGTGGCTGTAATATGCGCCTCAGGTGACTGACATTTTGTAAGATGTGGAGGGACATCCTTGAGGAACTGGGAAATTCCCCTCAGGTCCCTTCTCAGGCTGGAATTTGGATCCTGAACACTGAGGTGACAGGACCTGCTGTATACAACTAATCATCATCAACTAATCAAATTATTCAGCAACCTATATTTTTCATGGTGCCAGCCATACCACAGTCCAAAGCTGAGAAGCTGCCTCAAGGATTGATGTGGCAACAGCATGGACCCTATATCTCTCTCTGGGTCCCTGGTCCAACATCAGTGGCATATGTGACATCCCTAAGCCTCAGCTCAGCTGTGACAAAGTCCCCCACCAGACTTTAGCCTCACTTTTATGCATCCCAAGGCATCTCAGCACCTCCAGATTTCCTCGAGCTGTAGCCCCATGTTACCTCCCAGTCTGGTTGTGAGCTTGTTGCTATGCTTGTGGACCATGTGCTTGGCAGCCCTAACCCTGTGCCACCTTCCATTGTGGCATTCCCTGCAGAATGCAGAATTCCTCTCAGCCAACCATAGGCACCTAAACTGGGATAGCTATTTACAGTGGAATAAAAGAACACAAAATACAGTGAAGTTCACTGGGAAGACTGTTCCAGGGTTAACTCATCGTGTCCTATGAGATCTTTGGGCACTAAAACACAAATGAAGCAGCACAGACTGAGCATTGTGTTTCAGCTCAGTCAGAGAGTGAGCATCTAGCCATCAGCTGTGTCTTATGCAAGAAAGTGAGTAATTGTCTGCATTTGCAAAACAGGGAAATTTGTAGGAAAATTGCCTGTTCTGAAACTGATTTTGTTGAAAATCTGTATTTCCTTTCCACATATGGGTTTCTTACTTTCTTTTATGCATTTTGACATTATGTACACAAAAGGGCTTTAATTCGATTACTTCCCTCAGTATTAAATTATTCTGACATTGTTTATTCCATTACTTCTTCTACAAATTTGAGGAGGGCTGAACACTGGTTTTAATTCTGTCTGTCAGTTCCTGATTCATTGCCATTGCAATGTACATCATTTGAAGTGGGAAATATTAGCAAAAGCTGGAAATTGCTCAAGGACATACTACTGGATGCACCCAGACTGACCATCCAGAGAGAGAAGGGGACAAAAACAGTTATTCTAGCCACAAAAACATCCTGGCTAGAAGGATATCTGAACAGAACAATATAAGTGAGACCTTTGTGTTTGAATATAAAAAGAGAGTTAATATTAAGAAGTGAGGTACAATTTGAAATTGGAGCCAACTGATAAAATAGACAAAAGGTAAAGAAATTAGTGAAAATTCAGTCATCAGTGGCATTAATAATGCAGTATATAAAATGCGTGAGGAAGAAAAGGAACTCAAACAAAGGGTCTGTGAATATTTAATAGATGCTTTTGCCTTCAGAACAAAGTGGGAGACCTGATTCAACTCACAAGACATACATGCACTGGAAAGCTAATCATCTTTCATGAAAGAGGATTCAAGCCAGAATCAACTAAAATTAAATCTTCTTAAATCAAAAGGACCAAACAGCTCACCCCAGAGGGTCCTGAAGACTGGGGAATTGTTGAAATTAATACTTTAGCAGTAAACACATTGGCATTTCCCCTGGCTTCAATACATTCTTATTTTTCCAAGACTGAAAAAGGAGGAGAGGATCTATCCAGGAACTGCTACATTGCTTCTCTACCCAAGCAAAATAATGGAACATATTCTCTCTAAACAAACAAACAAAAAACATGTTTATGAGAGTAATACAGAACCAGCACAGGCGTGTATGGTTTCAAGGAGCACAGTTCTTGTCAAGCAAACCATTTCTGTTTTGGAGAAGATTACATTTCTTCTTGATAAAGGCAACCCTGTTGATTGATGCAGTTTATTTGAACTTCTCCAAAGTGTTTGGTTTGGTACTACACTGAATGTTAATTCAAATATTTATACAGAAATAGACACACCCAAGATTAAAAATCTGGCTGTTTTACCATCTCTGTTATGTCAGTATTTTTAGCAATGCAATGGTGTGGGCAGCAGAGCAGACACCAAAGTGATGCAGGTGTTGACAAGACAGTGACAAAGGAGACTCATAGCAGGTCGGTGTGGACACTTAAGGAATGAGGAAGCTTTGCAAAGCAAAGATACCTAACAGTGGGGAGGGTATGTAACGATGCTCATATACATCATAGGAAAGCCGAGGATGTCTTGGCTCCTGTCACTACGTAAGAAGCAGTGACTGCTGATAAGGGGGAGACCAGGCTGAATCAGACTGGATGGGGCTTTGAGAAACCTGGTCTAGTGGAAGGTATCCCTGCCCCTGGCAGGGAAGTCAGAACTAGATGGTCTTTAATGTCCCTTTCAACCCAAACTACTCTGTGATTCTGTGATTTCATGTAAGGTTTGAAAACTGTAAATCAAAACCAGTGTAACTATTCTATACGGGCTAAAAAAGTAACTTTTTTTTTTTAATTTACATTTTTACTTGTTTTAATATTGTGAATGCAATAGTTCAATCTTGTGAGTTACAATAGACCTAAGAAAGATTTGTAAACAATTAATTTTACAAGATAAATTATTTTACGTGTACAGGAATGGTGAAATCTTTGTCACTTTCATGTTTATATATGGTGCATTATTAGCACAGTTAAGTCTGATGCACTCAAGACTGCATTTTTGCATCCATTTCTATCTGTTTACATCAAATAGTTATAATGTCAGTAAAATAGGTGCTAAAAACTTATAGCAAAACTTGGACAAGCCATGGAAACATCATACACGCATTTTCACAGTTCATGTACTGTTACAGTTAAAAAATGAGAACAAAAAGGCATGTGAATATAGCTAAATCAAATAACTGAATCAAAGCCAAATCAAATACAATATGTGGTGTAATTTCCATTATTCTGGATTTTAAGGAACAGTTGTCCTACACAGCAGGCTTTACCTTTGCAAATCCAGTGAAATAAGAATAATTTCCTATATCCTGGTACTGCAGTGTTCAATTTTTTCATTCCTACAGCAACGTATAGCATATTCAAGGACAGCTAAAGTCTGAACTTCTAATGGGAAGAGAACATTTTTATATACCACAGAGGAGCAAATACAAAGCTGACTAGTTTTCTGCTTGTCAGGCATCTCTAATAATCAAAAACAGGTGGAGTGAAATAAAGGAAAGCTGATGCAGATTTCAGCTTTTGTCAGAGAGATGCAGCCAGATAATCCACGCAGGTATGGTCCATGGCCAGACATGCTCCTTAATGGATGCTACTCCATGTCGGGCTGCCTTGCTGCATTCCCCCATCCATCCGTCTCTCCACCTGGCCTGCATGTGAGCAATGCCTATTCAGAGACAGGTCTCACTCACTCATCCTGTACAAAAGAGAGACAGCTGCCCTTGCAGGACAAAATCAACAGGAGAGGAGGCTGTGAGATCAGCTTCTGGTCTGCTGTTGCTCAGCAGCCCACTGTACCATCAAAGGTCACAGGTCTTGATCATAAGCCAGTACCAGTCTAAATTTCCACTGACTGTAACAGGCCATGATTTTGCACGCACCACTTTAAGTCTAACATGCAGACAGTATTTCTCCTTCTTTATTTATCTTCATCAACATTTAATACAGGTTTATCTTGGCTATGTAGGTCAAAGATTTGTTTCAGTTACTAAAGCTTAATAAAAATCTATTAAATGTTAAAGCAAGTGTTGAAAACTTATTTCTCAGCCAGATTTCAGAGATGCATGGCATTTGATAACTTAAGAACTCTATTTCCTTTTACTGTATTTCTGTTTTCTTTAATTGTGGGACTTAATTAACAAAAGCACAATAGAAGTGAAATGATAACCATTACTTAGGCAGCACTAGCAAACCAGTCACCCTGAAGTGGCATCTAGACTGCTTTGCTTTCTCCATGTGAAGCAAGAAACAATTTTTAACAGGGCAGCCATAACTTAATGGAAAAATTAATTTTTACTATGTCTTTTGGTATCACTTGATTGTTTTCAGTATTAGTTGAAGAGATCTTGGAAGAAGAACCTTAAGGAGTTAAGAAATCACATATTTCTGACAATCTGTGTGCAGAGCTGTGCAGTTTAAATTTAGGNGTTGAAGAGATCTTGGAAGAAGAATCTTAAGGAGTTAAGAAATCACATGTGCAGTTTAAATTTAGATCAGTCTGAAAGATAACCTTTCCTCTAGCTTCATTATTTTTTGTGCAGTTTATTTAATTGATTTTTTTGTTACGTTCTGCCACAGTAAGTGACCTTAGCTAATAATCAGTAATTTTTTAATAAATATGCTACCCCTTTTAATTAACTTTTTGTAATACTGTACTTGGAGTTATTTGAGCCAATTGGCCTGCCCCAGCAAACAAGTTTTCCTGCAAAGTAGGTAAAATAATATGGAATAAGCCCTACTGGGGCAAAAAATTTGAAGAGCAGTTTATCTGTCAAATCAAAGTTCAAAGCCCAATGTGTTAATATATAGTGTTTAGAGAAATAGCGTGAGCCAGTGTTGGGAGGAACAAACACCAAGTTGCTCTATTGATGTTTGTTTTGTTTGATGTAAGTTTGATGTAAGAATCCAAATGGGAAAGTCTTGCCTTCTTCTGTGATGTGCAGTTGGTGCGACCTCAGCCCTGGAGGGGCAGAGTGCGTAATTGCCATCCAATGCCCGGAAAATGTTTATTTTACAATAAAAATAAAACAAGTTTGATAGAAGGAAACCATTCCCCCACCAGCACTGCCAAACTGGCTGGGAGGATCCTCTGCAATTATTCTCTGCTGTCCCAAACCAGGCAGTGTGGCTTTTTCTCTTTTAATTCAGTTCAGCACTCAGCTTTGATTTCGGAAATCCTATCATCATTGTGGCTTGTAAAGAGAGCACAAAAGTGAGCAAAGCCTGCTTTGAATTAGAGAATTACAGAGAAATGCTGCTAGTTAAGAACAATGCAAGCTTGTGATCTTTTTATCTTAGGCAGCTACATCCCCAGCAACAGTCAAAGTATGTCCAGAGAGTGGGAACAAAGGTGGTTTAACCTTTTGAAGCCATTACCCTACGATGGAGCTGAGACCAGCCTGTCGGGCAGGTCTGGCAGCCAGAGATCACTGTGGCTCAGCTGAATTGTGGGCGAGCTCCCTTGTCTGTTCAGAATGGAAAAAAATCTCCATTGATCCTATCTGCAGGATTTCCAGTTGGTTTATACTGTACAAGTGTTCAAACCAAAATGGATCCATACTTTTTATGAAGATAATATATTGACAATTGCAGCAAAAGAAAGCATCTCACATTTAGGGAGTTTTTTTAATCCTCTTACAGTTATAAAGTGAATAAACTATAAAAAAATCTCTAAAGCATGAGTTTTCCTTTCTATTTCACAGTTATTACCAAGCAAAATCAGGAAAATATTTTCAGAGATATTTATATTGTCGGACTAAAATTATGTGTTAGAAATTGTTTTTAGGAATCTTCTGAGGGTACCTGTTGTAACCTAGCACAGAAATCCTGCGGGCCAGTACAGACCTGTAAATGGCAAATCAATTGGCTAACCCAATTATCTGGTCTTTTAGGACTAATACAGAGAAAAGTCAGGAGGCGTAGTTGTAGATGGATCACTAGAAATGCATTGTAAATGTTACATGATACATTAGGGACCCACTCCTCTAAATAGGACTTTGAGTGAATGAAACAGGAATTAAATCATATGTTGAAGTCATATTTCAGAAAAAAAAAAAAGATCATGCTTTCATGAAAAGAAAACCTGGACTTCTCAACATGCAAAGTGCATTTGGCATCTCTTTCACAGTTTCCTTGCTGCTGAGTAGGGCTGAGGAGCTGGTCCTTATGAAGTGGGTGGATTCAAGCACTCACCCTTCCCCACGGGCCTGGTGCCTTTTCATCCACTGCAGTGGAATCCCCCTTCGATGTACCCATTGATTTACCCAATGATTTTGACTTTGTTTCTTAGCTAAATGATTTCTTATATACCAAGAGTGAATTTTGCTGCCTTTTGTGCCCCAAAAAACCTAGTTTTCCACCTGTTACAAGGCTGTTTCCCATTCAGAAAGTAATGCTGATCTCTAAATCTGAAGAGAAAAACTAAAAGACTCCTAAAGAAACAAAACTGGCCCTACAAAACATTTATTAAGTCAGCAGTCAAATTAAGCCCTAACAAATGCTTCAGGGACACTTGAAATCTTGCATCCATCTGACTTCTTTCCAAGCTAGACCAAGAAAAGAAACTTGACTATTCAGATAAAACATTTGCACAATACTCATTTTTAAAGCTCAGTCAACCCAGCCTTTTTCTATACAAAGAAATACTAAAACCCATCATCATTCAATTGTAGTGGCACTCTCCCTAACTGATGACCGCTCTTGTTGCTGGAACTAACAATAACCATTTTCTCATCAAAGGCTGCTCAGCCCATCTGCTTCCAGACATTATTTCCAGTTAAAATGTTGTCCTTGGAAAATAAGAAATTCATATGTGTACAGTACAGAGACAAATACATGTGTATATGTGGGCTATGCTCTGTGTAAATATATGTGTGTAAAGCAATAAATAAGTATTTACTGACATGGTATCTGGCTTCGGCCCAGGCAAGACCAAGACAGCACAGATGTTGGTTAGCATCTAGGCCATGAGCAGAATGGCTTCTGGAGGCAGCTCTGATCTCCACGGAAACTCATGCTAATTCAATTTCTATAGAGATAATTAGGAATGGAAATGGCCTCACTCCATTTTGGGAGGCTGTCAAGAAACTGTAACATTCATCCCAGGACACTGCACTGCATTCACCAGAGTTATTGTCATGGACCAAAATCTTCTTCATCGCTGGAAAATCTGTGTCTCAGGGCAGCTGCTCACACAGTTCCCTGAGGAGCGCCAGTAGCTGCTGTCTCAAACCAGAGCCCATATCATTCCTGGCAGTGGGGCAGCCCTGTGTCCTGGGCACCAAAGGTACATGGCACCACCTCCTGCCTGCTCCTCAAAAAGCAGCACAACAATGGTGGCTTGGGTTATGTCCAAGCAAACACCAAAGGGCACTGTGTTGCCATCTCTCAGAACCCCCGATTTAACAACTTAAACCCAAGAGGGCACCTGTGCCTGATAAGCTGTGTCTGCAAATCCCACAGCAACTTCCCTTAGATAATACAAAGTACATCTAGCAAAGGCCCCAGACGGCTGGTCTCTCAGACACAGGGATGCCATTTGCCACACGCTGGATACACAAGTTAGAGGATCATCTGATCGGCCATAACTGCAGATCTACACAACACTGCCACAAAGCATCTGTCCCCTCTGCACTGCAAAGAGGTCTGGACTTTGTCACAGGCTAACGGGCAAAGTCAATCAAGCTGTCCAACTTCATTGCCCAGATCCCACTCTGGTCTCTTCTAAAGGCTCCAAAGTGAACATGAGCCCAGATTCAAAAAAGCAGAGAGTAAGACAGATTAATGCTTGCACACAGGCTTGCATTTAAGCTATAATACCAGTGTCCTCAGCCATGTCCCCAAACCCAGCTGTGTTGGCAGGTAATGGGAAGAGGAACGACAGATGAAGACAAGCAGAGCATCAGCAGTAGTCACAGGTGTAGTCCTACCTGTGACCACAGAACTGCCTTCACAGATCAAACTGCCCCCATGCAGAGCTGGAAAAATTGAGGTTTCATGCAGTCTTAGCTGAACTTTGGATCAAGTTATATCTATGTGTGATAAGTGCTTGAGATCCCTAGGCATCTGCTTTTAATGCCTCAATAGACAAGCTACCTTAGATAACTAAGGAATGTCATATACAACTTCCTGTTGCCAGAAGGTTGTATATATTGCACCTGCAAGCCTTCTCAGAGTCTAGCTGAACCTGCAGCCATCAATAGTTTCCAGTCATATCTCAGAGACATGGTGTCTGTAGCCCTTTGGGACTTAGTGCTTGGTTATTCCTGAGCACAGGCTTATGGAGCACTGATTCTTATGGGAGAAAAAGTTCTACCCAAAGATCCACCTCACTCTTCAAATTATTTTCCAGGAGTTTTTCCATACACAAGTGTAGTTCCTATTTTCAGTGCTGGCTTAGTTAACTCAGTACACCATGCATTTGTTACGAGCTTAAAGCATGCACTTGAACTGTTATTTTGTACAAGGTGACATGTTTTACTTCATGATAGCAATAACTAAACTTCTATTGGATGTTATGGAAAGTTATGCCATGACATGGCTTACATATTCATCATGCACTGTTCAACACATTTCTACTAGACCAGTTCAAAACAAAAGTACTGGATTTTTCATAGGTGCAATAGTCTTCAGGGGAAAAAAAAAAATAAAGAGAAGAAGCAATATGAATCAATGAAGCAATCTTTCAGTCATAGAATCATATAATGGTTTGAGTTGAAAGGGACCTTAAAGATTATCTAGTTCCAACCCCCCTATTATTGACAGAGACATCTTCCACTAGACCAGATTGCTGAGGACCCCAGCCAATATGGCCTTGAACACTTCCAGGGATGGGGCATCCATAACTTCTTTGGGCAATCTGTTTCAGTGTCTCACCACCCTCACAATAAAGAATTTCTTCCTAATATATAATCTAAACCTGCTCTCTTTCAGTTTGAAGTCATTCCCCCTTGTCCTGTAACTACATGCCCTTGTAAAAAGTCTCTCTACATCTTTTTTGTAGACTCCCTTCAGGTACTGGAAGGCCACAATTAGGTCACTCCAAAGCCTTCTCTTCCCCAAGCTAAACAATCCCAATTCTCTTAGCTTTTCCTCATAGCAAACAACAGAGAGGTGGTATATGCCATTCCCTTGTAAGAATTCTGGACACATTATGCGTGGTCTCAATTTGAAAAGAATCAGAAAATGTCAATTCCCAGACTAAAGCTATGGACTAGCTAGAGCCAAAGGGAAATGCTGAAGGACCATTTTTATAAATCAGAGACTGTTATGAATTTTTGGCTAAATCAGAGTAGTATTTGTGAGATCATGTCCAAAGACAAAGGATGGAGGGTGACTTGTTCAAAGCCCATAAAGACACACAGCTGC
The DNA here is from genome assembly GCA_013390005.1 of Calyptomena viridis. Classification (NCBI taxonomy): domain Eukaryota; kingdom Metazoa; phylum Chordata; class Aves; order Passeriformes; family Eurylaimidae; genus Calyptomena; species Calyptomena viridis. The sequence goes on along the minus strand of WEIV01028238.1, from coordinate 168,992 downwards.
AGAAATGCTCAGTCTTTTAGCTGCCTTGCTACCATCTTGCCCCATCCACATAAGGCACTGCTAAGTCACTGTCTATTTTTGTGAGCACTTTTTGGCCATTCAACTTTTTTAAGCTATTGGACCCCAAACAGCTGAGAGCTAAGAGACTGCTTCAGCTGAACCACAGTAGTCAAATTTTCTAAACATCCATTTAATTAAAGACAGGTACCTATTGCATCCTCCAGGCTGTAAGATGGAGTCCTCCCTTTAAATCCCTCCCTATCACAGAATGTGGGCTAGTATATGGTATATGTGAGAGTTGATCTGGTCTTCTGAAAGGATGCCTTCAGACAGGTGAGGATCCAGGCCTAGAGTCCTGTTGGAGCCCTTATGTAGCTCTATATCAACAAATACTGTTTCTACTCTTTAGCTGGTTTACACCTTTGAAGAGATATTATTTAATTGGTGCTGGAAAGTCTGGCTTTGTCACAAAATATTGACTTCAGTGTAACAGACACTGTGTGCAAAATATCCGCACTGAATAGCACCCATGACTAATATAAGTTAAATCTCAATCTACCCATCTCTTTAAATACCAAATAAAACTTGGAAAATACTTCCTTCAGCAACAGCTGAAGTGGAATTACAGTCACAGATGTCTATAGATTACCTCTCCAGCATGCCCATGGTAACACAAGCCAAAAGTAGCTGGAAGTTTGCACTTGAATTCTCCACATGAAGAATGTCAATTTAATTGAACCCAGATGATACTAACAAGGAGAAATCCTCCCTGCTACAGTGGAGACCATTGAAAGCTGCACCCCCCAGCAGAGACAGTCGGCAGGAGATAAGGAATTCTCTTTGCTTGAACTTGGCACATTTTCTTCCCTACTGTGATGAAATCCATGGCCAACCAACAGAGATGCAAAGAAATTTCCCTACAGCATAATAGGACTTGGCAATCAAAAGAGTAATATAAACAATGAGTTTCTGACTTCTGTAGGTACCAGGAATGCCAAAGCAGTGATGTCTGACTCCTTACCTTTTTGTCAGTGCTGAATTACAGGGAAGGAGGTACATGAGAGGCACAGAGAAGGGGAGATATTCAGGCACTGCAACTCTCCTCTCCCAGTTTTGCTCCCAAACATGTTCTGTCCAATGGAGCTTCCCAAATTAATTTTCTGGCGTAAGTCAGCAGTAGGATGAAATACCAGAAAACATCTGCTGGATTGTGTGGAGTGGGACAGCTCCATGGCAGGTCACAGAGATTCAGGAAAAGTCAAAGCAGGTGGTTTTTTCCAGAATTAAGGAAGCATGGTACAATACCTTGGGGTTAGGCTTCTAGAACTTAAAAATACAGACATGCCATTCTTATTACACCCTGAAAAGTCTAGAAAAGTGCAGTGAGGACTCACTTCAGTGTTACAAGTCCTTCTATTGTGATTTAAAGTAGTGTCTGACCCCATAAGTGCACCTCATGTTTGAGATTAGGACCGAGGCAAGTAATCCAAATCTTGAAGACATGGATAGGCAATTCTTGCTTCCTTATGAAAAAGGCAGAAGTGATTTTCAGGGACTGAGCAATCACCAACCATATGAAATTCAACAGGGGAAAGTGCTGGATTCCACACCTGGAACGGGCCAACCCTGGATGTACCCACAGAGTGGGGAATGAGATGCTGGAGAGCAGTGCCATGGAAAGGGAGCTGGGGGTCCTAGTTCATGGCAAGTTGAGTATGACTCAGCAGTGCCCTGGCAGCCAGGAGGGCCAACAGTATCCTGGGGGGCATTGGGCAAAGCAGAGCCAGCCGGTCGAGGGAGGGGATTGTCCTGCTCTTGAATATTGTGGAAGTTTTGGGCACCACTATACAAGAAAGACATTAAGCTGTTAGAGAGTGTCCAAAGGAGGACAACAAGGATGGTGAAGGGGCTTGAAGGGAGCCCATATGAGGAACAGTTGGAACTTCATCTGTTCAGCCTAAAGGAGACTGAGGGGAGACCTCATTGCAGTTACAACTTCCTCATGAGGGGAAAAGAAGGGACAGACATTGATCTCTTCTTTGTGGTGACCAGTGACAGGACCCGAGGGAATGGCCTGAAGTTGTGTCCGGGGAGGTTTAGGTTGGATATTAGAAAAAGATTCTTCACCCAGCGGGTGGTTGGGTACTGGAACAGGCTCCCCAGGGAAATGGTCACAGCACCAAGCCTGGCAGAGTTCAAGACGGGTTTGGATGATAGGCAACATGGTGTGACTTTTGGGGATGGTCCTCTGCAGGGCTAAGATTTGGACTCAATCCTTGTGGGTCCCTTCCAACTCAGCATATTCTGTGATTCTGTGTGATTCTGTAATATACTAAGTACTATTTCATTTCCTTATTATTTCCTTATTTCATTTTTCTGTAATGGCAGATCCCTGGGCACCCTAAAAGTTTGCATTAGGGATGGAGAACCAAATGCATCTTGGAGAGCAAACTATATCTGTTAAGCGTTGAGGAAGATGGAACAGTTGGGAGAAAAACTGAAGCAGAGGGTCTATAGGCATCTTATACTGCTTCTTGTTATATGACCCATTTCCTTTCTTTATGACTTAGAGATAGGATCAGATTTTATTCTAGAGGAAAGTACATGTAGATGAGCCACGTTTTCTGCATCTTTCAGATCCCCAGTCATTGTGGAGAAGAGTGGTACTACCCAATGCTGTATAATGTGGGGTTTCTCACCAAGAAACCTTGCCTAACAGATTGATGATAAACTTAATTTTAGTATTTGTAAAGCCAGGGGATCTACACATGCTGCTCTAACAGTATCACAAAGGACCCAGTACGACAAAGATTAGTATTACAGGGTTGGCTCTGTTGCCATTGAATACACAATGGACAGGCTGGTTTTAACTTTGAATTCTAGGATCTGATGCATTTCTCACCATTGTAATTGTTTCTGTGTGATTCTGTAAGAGTATAAGGCAATGCTTTTTTTAGGGATGCTGAAGGCTTTGTGATCTGTCTTGTGTGATCTACTGCATGAACTAGAGTATATTCCATGTTAAGGTTTAGGTTATGGTTAGCATTAAACAGTTTAAGGCAGAGAGAGAAGTCATCCTTGCTTCACCCTGTAGGGCACAGCAACACAGAACAGGACTGGCTTTAGTGTAGTTTTATAGTAACTCCAGAGGCAGTGAGGGTTGGGTTATGATTAGAACAAAAGAGCCTGTTTATTTTTGCAGCATTATGACAAATTTGAAAAGTCAGAGATAGGACTGGTGTTAGGGGAGTTTCCAGGGTTTCTCTTTTGAGTTAGAATAAGCAATGATCTGGCTACATATGTTGGGGGTTGCAGATGCTACAACCTAGTGTACCTGAAGACTATTTTTATACTGTCCTCTAAGGCCCACAATACTGCAAACTTATGGGGTGAAGGTCTTATGCTACCTCTGAACATCTGAGTTACTAACTAGGTAAATAGGGCCAAGGATAGGATTAGAACTAATGTTATCATTACTGTGACTTTCTTCAGTGACAAAAAAGGAAGAGGGATTAGCTTCTCTGTCCCATGAGAAAATCATATTTTAAGTTTAGATCTAGGGTTAGAGAAACTAATAGATTCAAAACTTAACTCTCACAGATCTGTGATGAGTAGTTAGAGGGAAGGGTGCATTTGGTTCTCTGATGACCTAACAGAATGAGGAAACCTTTTGTGGTCCAGGGATTAATGTAACTAAAAGTGTTAGTATGCATCCTACAGACACAAAGGGGAAAGCGGCTAATAGCAGAATTGAAAGGCTTAGACTGACTCCTAGTTTCTGAACTCCCATGCTGGTGCACTTCAGGTTATTGTTAAGGTTACAGAGGCAAAATTACCAGATGGGTTATTTTTGTTGCACCCTGCAGGTGAAGGAGCATCATGGTGATGAGTGGTAAATGGGAGTCCAAGAGCTTGTTTATGACTTCAAGGACAGTTTGGATTCCTGGAGCCATCTCTCCTTAACAGTATTGAGTGATTTTCACAGTAAAATGCCTTAAACAAAGGGGGGTAATAATGTATGTGTTATGGTTGCATTTTAAAAAAACACAGAAGGAAGAACCTCTAGTCTTGCTGTGCTTTCTTCATTCTAGGAAGATGAGAAGAGGATCTAGATAACTAAAAAGCTGTCTAACCCTTACAATAAATAACAATACAAGGAGCTCTTGTTCCCATCAAAATTTTGTGTGTTGTGAAGTACTGAACAATAATACACTTTCTAGCTGCATCCGGTTCTGTGCAATCACTCTGCTCCTTCAAACTTTACCCAAAATCCTCCCTGAAACCCAGCATAAAATGCACTTTAGCAGGAGTTATTTCAGACTGAAACTAAGCTTCTCCAGCCTTACTGCCTGTAGCATACAAGATAGCACATCAAGGCCTGGACTCCAAAAGCAGGTGGATTGGGAGCAGTACCTTCCCTGAAATCATTGCAGAAGGGCTCCATGCTGCCAAACACCTCACCTCATCTTTCTGAGCTCTTGCAAAGCAAGAAAAACCTGTTTGGCTGCAGCTCTTCATCCCTACCCCCAGTCTCAAGTCCCAGACTGGGAAGTACAAGGAACACTCATGTATACAGAGACATGAGGGACTGACAGCCTTCACTTCACATTTTCAACCTCTGTCTGGTCACTACACCACCCCACAGAGAAGGCATTTGGGTCTCACAACCAATCCCCATCCATAAGCTCAGAAATTACCAAAGGCTATACCTACCTGGAGGATAAAAGGATCTTGACTCTCAAATACAACTTCTCTCCATAAAACCCTCCTAGCTCTGCAGAAGGTATCAAGAACAGGTTTTTTTGCTTCTTCAACTCAAACATTAAACCTGACATTAATTTAGCATGTTCTCTTATTCTTGAGGGAACCTTTTCTTGGAATATAAAAGACACTGGGTCATGCATGGTGACGTAAAGCTTTCTACTCTACAGAGCAGAACTCTTCTTTATCAAAATCTTGTTGCTGCAAAGCAATTTAGGAAAAATATCTCTAAATGCATTGGGATCTGCACCCAATATCCAAGGCTGTTACGTAGACAGGACGACACCATGCCTTACCTGAGTGTATCTAACTTCTTTCCTTTCCTGCCTTTTTAGGCGCTGCAGAATGCAGCAAGGACTGGCTCTCTAGCTACTTCAGGTATTCTCCCTGGTAGTAGTACATATACATCAAGATAGCCTCAGCCTTAAGCCCATAAACAGATGCCTCTCTTGCTCTTTCTGTCCTGCACAAAACCACTGTCTGGATGCTTTAAATCCTCATATCCTAAGTGTAATCCAATCTCTAACATCATAATTTCCCAGGAGACTGTGAGCTACATTAGAAGCCCTGATTCCCTTTAGTATGAATCCTCTCCCTATCTTTCTGGTCTGTGCAGGATACAGCTAGTATAACTTGCTTGGCTGCCTCATTTTCTCTACTTCTAACCTGAAATGTATTGCGAAATGCAATTATATAGCAGGACACAAAGCCTTCAGCCTCCACAGTTTATTGCGTTGGCTTTTACAGTATGTCTTAGTAAAAATGTCTTTAAATGCATAAATGTCTGCCATGAGAAATTTACCCCTGAAGTGATATGTAGCCCATGGGACCATCCCATTCCTGAAATCAGTTAAGTCAGAGAAGCGAAAGCAGCCAGACAGGTTATTCTTGTCACAACCTGCAGAGCCCAGAAAGGCAGTCAGAGAGCTGCTTTTAGTGGGGCACTCGCACTCACAATTGACAGAAGTGGCTGGTCCCCTGAGTATGTTTGAGATTAAAGCTGTTTAGGAGTCCAGAGCCAAAGGAATGTTACGACATCATTACTGCATCCTGTCATGGCCAGACAGAGAAATAGGATGTAAGAGGGAATGTAGTATATCAAGCAGAGGATCTCTTCCTGTTTGAACTGCTACCAAGGTACTTTTCAGGTTAAGCTTAGGGTTAGGTCTAAGGTTTCAAAATCTAAAGCAGACGGACAGGCTCCTCTTGCTGTTTCAGGCAGAGGACAGAAAGTCAGTGAGCAGACACTTGTTGGTAGGCTAAGTGCCTGTCTAACACTTCCAGATATTAGCCTAGTGATCCAGAATACACTTCATCTCAAGTCATCATTATTGTAATATTTTTCAGGGCCTATAAATTTAAATAACTGTGCTCCTTGAGGAGCTCTATGGCTTTCTCAGCCCCTGATAAAGTGACTCAGTGCCTTCCTGCGTGGCCAGCTATGGCAGGGGTAGGAGTTGTTCCCCTTGTCTTAAAATCATAGAATGGTCAGGGTTGGAAGATCATCTTAAAGATCATCTAGTTCCCAACCCCCTGCCACAGTCAGGGAACCTTCCACAGGTGGGGAACATTCCACTAGAGCATATTACTCTGAGTCCCATCTAGCTTGAATACCTCTCTGGTCAACCTGTTCCAGTGCTTTACCACCCTCACAATAAAGAACTTCTTCACAATATCTAATCTAAATCTGCCTTCCTTCAGTTTAAGGCCATTGCTTCTTGTTCTGTCCCTACATGCCCTTGTGATAAGTCCCTCTCCACCTGTGGTGTAGGCCACCTTTATGTACCCGAAGTCTGCTATAAGGTCTCCTTGGATGGAGCCTTCTCTTCTCCAGGCTGAACAGCCTCAACTTTCTCAGCCTGCCTTCATTGGAGAGGTGCTTCAGCCCTCTGATTAACTCACTGGTCCTCCTCTGGACTCTGGCTCCTCTGGGAGCCTCTTTACAGTCAGGAACCATGTTAAGGACACTGAAGTGTCTTGAGTTGATAGGAGTCAATATTTGATGCTGTCCTTTATTTTAGGGACTGTTTTCTGGGTATTTTGTGATGGACATCTAAGAAAGAGCCAGAAAATCTAAGGCATGAAGGAACTTTTTATTTGCTGAATGCCTCAGGGACATGAGAGCTGGGAAGAAGGTGTGTGTCTGTAGGCACCAAGGTGGAGCATTCTCTGCTACTGAAGAGCTTTGTTTCCTATTTATAGTAGGGTTGAGACTGAGGATTGGATAAGCATGTGGGAGTCCGTCACTTAAAAAAAATATCTGCTTTTGTTGGCCTCTGTCTTACCAGGGTCACACTCCATAAACGCTGAATTGTTTTGTCTGCAAGGGCCTTAAGTAGTGCCCCTGATAGCCCTGAACAACCTGCAGAGCAGCAACCATTCCCCTGGCATCCCAACCTCACTGCTTTTGGGGCAAGGAGGTGCTGGCAACACCCTGAGCAGATCATGGCAGAATAGGGGAGATGGGACAGGATATGTATCTCCAGCCTTAAACACTTAAGTAGGTGGGAACAAATGTCTCTTTATCATGATAACCTGGTGAAGCCACGGCTTTCTCCCCTCTCTCCATGTCTGTGGCTCTTTTGGTCCATCATGGGATGCCCCTCTGGCATTCTGCCCAGTACAGATGACCACTTATGCGCTCCTCTCACTGCACATCTGCCTGTGGACTTGTTGATGTGTGTTAGACATCAATTTCTGATTCTTGGAGGTCAGCAGGTAACCTCCATAAGTAAACGAGCATCCAAATTAAAGACAGGCGTGTTTCAACAAGGGAACTCAATCTGATTCTGAAGGTGAAAGATCAAGTTTATTAACTAAGCCACCCACCTCCCCAGGAATATTACATGAATTAAAACCAGACTTCCTGGTTTTATATATGCGATGGCTGTCAGCAGCATAAATTATACCTGAAAAGGTTTTTAGCTGCTCTTCCGAAATGTATGAAAACTTCATCATTTGATTTAAGGGTTGCAAAGTTTCTTTTTTAATTTATGTGGACAACAGCCTGTCTTCTACTTACAATCTTGGGCAGTTGTATTAAGCTGTCCCTTAAGGGCAGAAAACAGATATCCAAAGAATTACAATATTTGTCAATGAAAAGACTTTTTTTGCAGTTTAAATGAGAAACCCTCTTTAAACTGGCCTTTCAAATTGAGATAATGTGCTCCAGCTACAGTCATCTCTGAAACCTACTGGTAGGATAGGAATTTAATTTAAAAAGCAAGACTTGAATTACCAGTTCCTTTATGATCATTAAGAGCATTAGATCCAGATAGTTTATGGCACTTCTCATTAAAATGCTAAGTGCTAAAAGTCAAAATGAACAGTTGATCTCAAATATAATCGGTGCTGAAAGTTACTGTGAGGGCTAGAATGGCTGACAGCTCATTTGCAGCACAAAGACGAATTACCATACCATTCATGATAGACAAAATTTGAACCAATAAGAAAGAAATTACCTTCCTTCCATTAGTTATAGTGACTAGGCATGTTTTCACAGTATTTCCTTGAATGGAGATGAGCATTATTGACTTAATTCAGTTCAGGCTGGTGTAAATCAGGACTAATTAAATTTTAATCAGTGACATTAGTCTAATACAAATAAATTCTTCATTATATTTTCCCTGTGATCAAATTACTGCATGCAAACTTCACCAGGTAATAATTTGTTCTAGATTCTTCATCAGTGCTTAGAGTAAAAGGTCATAGTAACACTTGTAAAGATTCCCACTAGAATGAATTTGATAAGATGCTTACTACGCCAAGGCTCATGTATACTTGGCACTTAGCATGAAGAAGAGGACATAAGATATGCTGAAATCTCTGGAGAAATAGACAACCATCAAAAATAATTCCCTGGTTCTTTCTTGAAGAATCATGACAAAATATTAAACCAGCAATCTGCATTTATTTAGTTATTATTTAAAAATGAAATTAATGATCATCCCAACTGCAACTGGGTGTATTGACAATTAGTTAGTCAGTAGATTAATTTTGCATGTGTCCTTTTGCATTATTTAAAACCAAGGCAAAATCCAGGAATTTATTTATCATTAGCACTACTCGCTACTGCTTGCAAAAATGTTCTTCTGTGAAAGTATTACTCAGCTCAAAGTGATAAAAGCCATCCTGAGATGGTTCATCCACAGAGACCCTCTGAACGAGGGCACATTAGAGACACAAATGCAGCACCATCTCGACCTACCAGATCTTTATAAAAGCACTTTCCCACTACTTGCTGAGTATTTCTGATCCTTATATAAATACTTCTGCACCTTTTCATTGGAATGCTTCTTTGGGCACATGGGTTAAACATTAGACTGGAACACCTGTGCTGAGTAGACTGCCTCCCTTACAGGTCATCTCCTCAGCTGCTCAGTGTTATCTATTCTAGCATCCACTCTGGGGGCAGTTTCAATGTATGGAGTTCTTATCTGATTTTTAATTTTGTTTTGGAAATGAGCCACACACAACAGAAAAACACTTGCAGCCTTACTTTTGCATGTAGAAGTGTTTTGTTTGCTGGCAGATAATAAAAATTACCCTGAGATCCCAGTTCTCATCCTTGTGGGTAAATTCCTGAAGTTCTGATGGTGCAGATTGAGTGACACTGCATGAGACCACAGTGTGTTAGAAGTGTCCATAATACGTGCCCATCTATGAGGTTCCACAGCAGAGCTTTCCCAAATATCCAGAAATGTGCACTTGAACTTTTCAAACATGGCTGCAGGACTCTGTAAGAGCTTCAGACCTCCCACTTTGACCTGTGCACACATATGAATGCGAAACATGGAGACATAAACATTTATCCAGTTAAACTTGAGTTCCCAACAGGGCCATGATTTCTCCTTGTGTGGTACAGGGGGAGAGCTGACAGAATCAAAACCCACAGCTCCCAGCCTTGCAGCAGGAACAAGCAAAAGATACTGGGATTACTGGACATTTTCAGTGCTGCCTGAAATGACCATGAAAGCAAACAAAAGGAAACTGTTGGGAAGCACTAAGCCCGGCATCCCGGCAGAGCTGGCCGGGTTTGCTGGCGTCGCAACAGTGCTTTGTCCCCACCCACACATCATGGACTGGCACCATGGCATCCTCAAGAAGAATATACCCATTTTTTAATGAGAAATTCAGTGATTTATCTGATAAGGGAGCAATTATCTGAAGACAATGTCATCATTTGTGGGTAGGAAACCATTCTCTGTCATGCCAGGGATGTGACCAAACACAGTACATATTTTACTTTGGACTAAGTGTTCTCTTTCATCTAGAATGTGGCTTCCTTTCACAACTCTAGCTGGCTTGAATAAAGCTACCTTTCATCTGATTTCCTATAAATAAGTCTTTTAATTTACAGAGGGTCAGTTGCTGGTGACTAGAATATTTTCTGCAGGAACATGTCAGAGCAGGTATATATCTACTACAACATACCTTGTTAAAGAATGAGCCCTACAGGAGTGTATCACAACAGTGCATCTTGAACACTGCACATTGGCTGTGGGAGCCCTTCCCTCCCGTATCACCTCAGCACTGCAGAAGGCCACTGCAGGGAAATCCCAGACATCTGATTGCTCATTTCCCCTTTTTTCTTACAGAATGTTAAAGGTGCTTACTTCCTCTGGAGGAAAAGGGTAAAGCCCAAATTGCTACAAAACCTGCTTTTAAACTCCTGAAGCAGAAATAGTTTCTTCTGCTGGGAAAGCAGCAGCAGCTTTAGATCCCATTCAGCTACATCTGCTGGGAACCCCAGCATGCACATGACCATGAGCTCATCCATCTTCCTGCAAGCCAAGGCACCTCTTTGCCTCCTTCTAGACTGCAGGTAATCATAGTTCTTGACATCAGTGACTATAGGTGAACAGAGCTTGCAGGCCTTGGAGTAAAATGCCACAGTCACTGTAAGTTCAGTATGCATGTAAGTGATTTGCAGCACCGCAAAAGCTCAGAGCCCTGCAGAACTGAGTCACACTTCATCATCAACCCACAGTTACACTTTCGGTCCCTTTATTGCAATGAAGTAGTGGCTCTTATTCGTATATTTCAAACCATACACAACAAAATCCTTTAAGAATATCATCCAATTCCCATTGCTTCTGATGCAGATGATTTGGTCTATCATAGTATACAGCTATACACAGAGCTGGAATACCCATGTCTTTGAAAACACTTACTTGCTGCTGCTTAAAAAAAATCCCTACCATCAGATCTTAATTTCTTCCCGCAGAAAACAAAGAACAGATTTTTCAGTGTTTCATCTGCTTCATTACTGCTATTACCAATGCACTGGCATTAGTTTAGAGGAAGACTGTCCTCCTAAGCATGACTATCCTTTTTAAAAAATAATTGCTAGGGGCAATTTACAACAGGCTCAAAGAGGGTAGAGAGGGACATGGGGAAAGAAGAGAATTGCTTTGTTTTGATCCATTGCGCTTCCAGTCCCTCAAATCCTCTTTGATTTATCTTCTTAGGCTGCTTTCACCATCCTAAACAGCCAGAATAACAACGCAATTTCTCCCATGTCAGCAGTAATACTAAAACTGAATCGCAGCTACCAGTTTTCTCTCTACTGCATTTTTTTTTAATTATATACTACAATATATTTGTGATGCAATTTTATGAGCTATGGCAGAATAATTGTTCAAACTGCCCAGCAGACACTAATTGTGTGGGCTTTCCCTACTAGTGATTTCCATATATATCCATATATTTTCCATATCAACATTATAGTTTGGAGCCCCTCCTGCATCCAATGTGGATAGTCTGGAAGGCACTCTAGTCTTAAAAGCTGTATTAATCTGGTTTTAAGCCTGAGATTGTATCATAATGTAAGCATAAAATACACAGAAATACTATTAACATTAGTATTAGTTAGTCCCAGACAGGTATTCAAGTCTAGGAAATCGATATTAAGCATTATAAAATAGAGTAAAACAAAAAAGATATGCAAAAGCATAATAAGACACCTGGATAACCCTTCTTAGAGTAATACTATGTGAGGACTGAACAGTTCTGGTCAGCTCTTTGTTCACAATCTCTAAATTTTTGAGACATCTGATTTTTTTCTTAATCATATCACTCAAGAACTGTTGCAAGCTTGTCAGTAAACATAATAATAGGAGAGAAATGAGAAGGCAAAATACTCCAAGTGTCTTCAGGAAGGATTAGAGTTATCCTGGAAGAGCACATACATGAGACCACTCCATATTATACAGTTTATAATCTTATTCTCGAGAAGCTGCTGAGAAATATTAGCAGGCAGGAGGAAAAGTACTTCATACTCAAGTGGCTGAATAACATTTTGCAGCATGTACTGAGGCAATACCCAGCGCTGCAATTTATCTGTATCAGAATTGCAAGCCTTGGGGTTTCTTTTTTGCTATTGCATCAGTTATGTTTGTGCCAGCACATCAACTCTCCATATATTAAGAAATTTACAAATGCAAAAGCAGACAAGGTCCATGTGCCCAAGATTTTGTAGTTTGAGGAAAGATTAATTTAGAAAAGCAGATTTTTAAAACTAATGAGCAAAGCATTATCTTAGCTGTTGGAATCACCTGTGAGATTTTTTTTCCTGTCCCAAAGACAGCAAAGGCCAGGTCCCCTTCACTGAAGATATGCAGACATTTAATTGTCTGTCCAAATACGCCCTAGCCAAAAGAACGGGATGCTAGCAGGAACATTACCTGATTGACCTCATTCCCTGTTCCTCTTCCTCCCGTGCCTTAGAAATAAGGGAAGGTGAGCAAGACAGTGGCTCTACCACTCCTCACATTCACTATGGGAAAAGGAATTGCACGGGACTGCAAAAGAGCTTTGGAAAGCCTCAGCCAAGACCCTGGTGCAATCATAGCATGGGAAGAGCTCTTCATGATCTTGTGTCATGGTGAATGGTAAGGGAATATCACGCATCTGAGATCACTTTAAGTAGTTAACATAGAAATTGAAAATGTTTGAGTGCAAGGTGGAGAGCTCTGTACTCCCACTGGAGGCCCTTCCTCCATTTCAGAGCTCTCCTACCAAGCCACTGGAAGCAAAGAAGCTGCTTATAGGACGTAGGAAAATAATTGTTTTACAGAACTTTTGAAACACCGTTTACAAGGGGTTTGCTAACTATGTCCACGCTTCAGTTTTTGTTGTTATTATGGAAAGGGCTGGGAACAACAACATTTTAGAGAATAAAAGAAGCATTGGTTGCAAAAGCATTTCCCACAGCCTCTGGATGTGGGAGCACGGCCCCAGGCTGCAGTTAGAAGAGCATTCTCCCTAACAGTAAGCTTTGCTTGTTTAAGGTTAAGAAGCTCTTGCCCCCAGCCTGTTGTTTCTATCCATGTGCTATATTTCAGCATCTTTTTGCTTACACCAGTGTAACTGTTTGTTAAACCATACCATAATCCAAATTTAAGAAACTTTTCAAGAAAACGCTGTGGGCTTGCTGGGGTTATTTTTGCCTCTAATGCATGGTTTTCATGTCTGGTTGAGATGAAAAAGCCTTTCAAGAAGAATAATGACACAATGGATGGAGCAATGCAGACAAGAAGAAAGGCAGGGATTTTTTAAACAGCTTTGCTTTCAGAGAAATCCCATGTGTAACTGCAGTGTGAGATCCCCAAGGGCTCTGATGCAGCCCTTCTGCTCATCCATTCTCCTCCCTTGCCATTTCCCCCACTGTGGGCTAGGGAGGGCATGCTCATATGCCATGAGCTACCTGTCTTCCACCTGTTTTTTCAGGAGGTTTTATGATACCAAGGATTTACAGTTTTATATTCACCATTCCAGGTGTTCATGGAAAAGGGAAATGGAATTCATGTTTTTGCTTTTGTGATATTTTTGTTCCCAAACTCGAGTTCCCCAGGAGAACCTTAGCTCTTCCACCCCCTCAAGCACAGCCTAATCCCACTGTAGATGGTATCTATCTAATGTCCTGAAAAGAGATGTCAAAAGGGTGCCAGTAAAAGCTTCTCTGCTGTCACATCAACAAATCGTTCAATTACACAACATATTAAGAAAAAAAAAACCCAAACAAACAAACAAAAAGAACCCAACCAACCAAAAAAAAACCCACAGACCTTCTTTACACTCAGGATAAACAAGCAACAGAATGCAAAATCAGTGTTTCTGTTTCCCCCACAGGTCTTCTTTTAAAACTGGTATCTCATCAGTTAGATAACTGATGAAAAGGAAACAGAAAGGTGATACTAGCTGGATTTCAGGGATGTGATAGCTGGATTCCACTGCTTATTCATGATGCATTAATTTGAAAGAGAAAAGATAACTCTCTGAATGGCCCTCATGATAGTCTTGTGAGAATAAGCAACAGACAGAGTGGAGCCCATCTGGGATTTTACCAGTCAGACTCTCTCAGGGCAAAGACCTTGTATTGCATTAAAATATAATCTTGAAAGACATTGTTTGACTCTTGCAGAAATCATTTCACATGTATTGAACAGGAATTGCATATAACATTATGTAATTTTAATTGGTTACTTCACAATTGTGTATTTTGGTCCTGCATCCAAGACATTAAAGTTCATTAATTTAATTTCATCTTATCAAGCAGCAGCCAAACAGATGCTCAGTGAAGATGAGGAGAAGAAAACAAAAAGCTTTTTCACTTTAAGGGCTCTGCTGTATGTCATGGGTGCTTACTTGGGCTCACAAATCACTGCTGATAAAATGGATGCTTACTGCAAACCAAAGCCATCAGCCTGAGCAAAGAAGCCAGAAGATGACTGTGTGTGACAGTAGCTGAAATGAACTTTAAACCAGTTGTATGCTGTCACATAAAATCTCCATACTGAAGTCATAACTTTTATTATTTATTCATACATGCAGAATAGTGCTGCTATAGTGATTGTGAAAGAGGACTGTCGTTAGAAACCCAGCAGCAGGGGTGCTCAGCACTCAGGCGTACAGTCCAAGGACACTGACATATTTTCACTAAACACAGAACTGTGGTGTTTTCTTACACAAGCAGCAGCAATATCCTTCAAAAACAAGCTTGTTTCTTTGGTGTTTTATCAACAAATACTGAACATGCTTTTCATGTTCATGAGAAACAGGATAATTCCCCATCCAAAACCCTTTGTAAGAAGAATTCCTGCTCTTGTTTTACTGTCTGTAGTCTGGGCAGAGGGAGTCTTGATAAGGCACCCAAATGGTTTAGATAATTCCTGATATTAATATTTCTGAGAGTGACAGTTAAATATTTCAGTTAAACTGTATCACCCTAAAATGAGACAGCTTCTAACAATTCAATAGATCAAAAACACCAGTAACAAAGAAAACCAGGAAATTTTAATTCTAGGAATGAAATAAACCTCAAAGGATGCTGTGCTTCTATTTCTTCATCACAGCCTAAACAAGTGAGATAAACCCAGCCTATTCACTGCTCTGTATTTCAAATGGGATTTACTGATTTTAACAAATTTGGGGCATTAATACTTCACATAGTCTACCAAAGGTGTACTGTAGTGTCTTGGAGTGACTTTATGATGTATTCCATATCGCCTACTCTATACCAGAAAAATGAATCTTGTGCCTTTCTGTGCCTTTAAACTGAGGGCAGAGGAAGGAAAAAACAGCCAAAGGAACTTTTTCAAAGCACATCTGTGTTCCAAGATCACTTCTTTGCTCTGTTGTTCTTCTGCTGCGAGGAGTATAGCTGCTGCAGGTGAGGGGAGGAAGCACCCTCTTCTTGCTTTTCCATCCAGCTGGGAGCTCTGTTTCTTCTGAGAGAGACGAAGAGTTGAACTCCTGTGTTCTCCTGGGACTTTGGTTTCTTCTTCCTCTCTTCTGGACTTGTTTGGAAGACCTCACCGAGAGGCCTTCCACCGGTCTGGAGCGGGGATCCCCCACGCCGACCCAGCAGGGAGACCACACTCACTNCAAAGGAACTTTTTCAAAGCACATCTGTGTTCCAAGATCACTTCTTTGCTCTGTTGTTCTTCTGCTGCGAGGAGTTTAGCTACTGCAGGTGTGGGGAGGAAGCACCCTCTTCTTGCTTTTCCATCCAGCTGGGAGCTCTGTTTCTTCTGAGAGAGACGAAGAGTTGAACTCCTGTGTTCTCCTGGGACTTTGGTTTCTTCTTCCTCTCTTCTGGACTTGTTTGGAAGACCTCACCGAGAGGCCTTCCACCGGTCTGGAGCGGGGATCCCCCACACCGACCCAGCAGGGAGACCACACTCACTGAAGGACTCTAAAATCTTCCAGGTTTTTCTCTCCACAGCAAGAGATTTTATTATTTAGCATTATTATTATTTTCCTGTGTGTTTGTTAAATAAATAGTTTTGTATCTTTTTCACTTTCCTCTGAGGAAACATTTCTTTTTTCCCTGAACTTGGTGGGGGAGGGGTGACTGCAACCTGGTTTTTTTCTATTCAGGGGATATTTTCTTTTCCCCCTCATATTTGTCTCAAACCAGAACATATAGGACTGTACTTATTCCCTGGTTCTGCCCTTCTATGTCCATAAGCTTGGAAGTTTACAAAAAAGTTCAATTTTACTTTATTACCAGGACAGGCCAAATGTCCATCCTACTCCAGTTTCAGATCTCTGACCATGGCAAGCTGCAGATGCTTCTAGAAAAATTAAAACAAGGCGAGTATAGGCTAGTTCTGCTGGTGGTGGTGAACCACAAGAAACTTCTTAGGCCAGAGGTTAACCTTAATTAAAGGCTACTGACAAGCTATCAAATCACTAATCTAAGCTGAGATGAAGGAAAATGTAAATTCCTTTAGCTTTTGGGGAAGCATAAAACCCACCCACAACTCAGCTTTTTAGGGGTCCCCCTGTAATTAGGAATAAAATGTGAAGTCTCTACACAGTCTGTATCTCTCAGAACACACCATAGCTAAGTCATTGTGAATATTGTTTAGCAAGAAATGCCTTGACATATTGTGGAGGTTTGGATGTCGGGCTTCTTCATCTAAAGAAATGGCATCAATATAACTTAGAAATAGCTGAGTTGGTCCAATGCCCCATGTCTTGGCAAGGCACTGATACATCTAAATGGCTGCTGGAACAAGGCTCTCTCAGCCAAAACCAGCTGGTGAACCTCTGTTGAACTGCAGCTGACCTGCCTTTAGTTCTCACATCAAAAGTTTTGTTGGTAATATTCAATCAATATTTTTATTGAACACTTTAATAAACACTTCTTTTTTTTAGAAGTCTGACAGCAGGATATTTTTCTTCACCTGTAACATCAATATCCAGCAGACCTGAAGAAACAAACCAGTGCTGCATGAGTTTCTGGTCTCACTTCTCCCATGGATGCAGGAGCCATGCAGGTCAGACTGGGCTGGGCATTAGGAGATCAGAACATTTGGGTACCTCAGCACTGACTCATTGTTGAACTTATTGTTCCTGAGTTGCCTTGGGAAGCCACTTATTCTCTCTATGCATCACTGCTTCCAGCTGGTAAGTGGAGATAATGTTGTTTAGCCATCTTCATAAAGTGGTCTGACTAACGAAGGTGGAAAAACACTCATAAACTACCATGTTGGAGACACCAAACCTAGGGAAAATACAGAGATAAACCATATGTTATTGATGGAGTGACTGCTCTTGGAAAGATGTCTTAGAGTGATATGATCAAATATGACACTGGATTAAAAAGAAATAAAACAGAAGCTGGTAAAATATTTTGGGTGACTACAGCACAAAGCAACAACAACTAGCCTGTAGGAAAAGAAAACTGTTCATTTGCTGATGGCTGTAAAATTAGCCAGCAAAATGCCTAAGGAAATGTTGAGTAGATGAAGACTTGCTTGCCTTGAGTGCCCTCAGTTCATCGATTTTAATTTAGCAGCATTTACAAGAACTCGTACTTTGTTTATTGTCCCATCATTTTATTTGAACCAGTATGTCTTTAAAGTCAACCAAATGTAATAAGAAGATATTTTCCAGCATGGATTGTTGCAACAAAGAAGAGAACAGTGGAACACTTTTTCCCAAACCATTTACTAGTCTCCAGGGAGATATAATTTCCTTTCAAACTGAACTACATTTCAATTCATAGGACATTTTTATTAGCCATTTTGGACTAAGTGGTTGACTCCTTTAGAAGCAGTTCCCTCATTGTCACAATACTAATTAGTTGATGAAGTATCACAAGGTAAAGTGAGAAACTGACAAGATATACATCTGTTCCCTCTTGGCACTTTGAATAAAACCCTCCTTTTTTTACTCAGCTGCTTAGCTGATACTCACAATTACATATTGCCATATCTTAAAAAACCCAACTCATTTCTTTATGTGGAGTTGTGGGAAATACTGCCATGTCAGAAAATACTGCCATGTCATTCTCACCCTCAGTACATAGGAGCCCGGTGTAAGGCTGTACACTGTGTGAAGTGAATCTCTTCTGAAAGCAGATGCAGTAATTCACACTGAGCCATGGAAGGGACAAACATTTACTTCAACATGAAGCTGCAGCTCAAGAATACTGACATCTTGAAGCTTGGGGGGGTGATACAGGACATACCTGGTTGCCTGGCATGGCTGATCATCACAACGTGTTCTGGATCATCACAACTGCTGCCAATGCATGGAAAAATACAATAAGATAAAGGAATGGTAGACAGAGCTCTTGAGAAGAAAGCCAGTGAGCAAACAGAAGGTGGAGCCTCTGGAGCCACCAGCTATGTACACTGAGTCTGCTCTATGTTAATCCAGCTGCACAAACCACCACCACACACCAGAGATGTGGGCACAGAGTGATGTATGTGCATTTTGTGTTGGATGCAGTTTCCTTTCATACTCCGTTTGAAAAAATTTACTATTCCGGACAGTTAAGGAGTATAGGAATGTTCACAGTTAATGACTAGTTGACCATTGCTGCTTGCTTTTGTATTCATTCCTCTTTTCTGAAGGAATCAGTAGCACATGCTCAGCACAAAACTGATGTAATCAATGCTATGATTTGAAAGATTAAACTGACACTTTGTCAGGAATATCAGAAAAAGTAATCTGAAAACCTGAAAATACTCTTGGACAGCAGAGTGCCTAAACTGTGCATTACAAAGGCCAGAAAGAAGATATAAAACCTTCATTATTCACACTGAACTGAACGACCAATATTTGTGTGACATGATATGATATGACATATGACTGTTACCAACTGAAACCTGATTAACAAGTTCAAGTACAGTAGCTTTTTAGAGCTGTATTCAAACAATGAGGGAGAATTAAAGGTTCAGGCAAAGTTTCACAAAGTAAATAATTTCCTTTTAATTGAAACCATAAGGGCATAGTTTTGGGTGCAGTGAATGCTTTGGAGTGCTTTGCTTCATTAGAACGTAAGTGATTTTAAGCATATTATTACATTAATATATTGTACTACATCCCTCACTCAAAAAAAACCAGGCATGGAAAGGCAGCAGAAAAATACATTTCCCTCATCCCTTCCACTCTGAATGTGGTATACCAGCAAGCTTTTGGCATGGCAGCATGTATTAATACTACACATCTATAAGGGAATCATACACCACATTTTTATGTTGCAGTCTTAGCCAGTAATTCCTTCTTGAAAAAATCCAAGGTTTCTGGTAGAAAATTTATTACAAAAGATGCATTGTTTCCACTGAGTTATGTACTAAGAATAATCAGGAAAAATTTTGATATTAGCCCTAATGGAAGCAAGACATCTCTTATTATTTGCTGTTGATGAAACTTTGTGGTTTAAATAGATCAAAAAAACCCTAGGACTAGCTCCAGAAAGGTAGAGAAAATTATGTTAATTTCTGTGTCTTCATTTTGCAACCTGCCTGGTCTTAAAAGGACCCTTATTAGAGGCAGAAGCTCTTGAAAGCTCCAAATCCTTGCCTGTTGGCCCACTCAACTGGGGAAGAGATGAGAGCTGGGGAGTGGGACAAGACAAGTACTGCAATTTTATTTTGCGAGCTGAGGATAAGGTAACTAGTGGTCTGCAAAGTACACATGGATCACATGGTATTTTTCTTGTTACCAGTTGTTAAATGTCATGAAAATATGCCTAAACATTTTAAATAGTTTCCACACATCACTTTACCATTTCTGTGGTTACATCAGGTATGTTCTCTGATCACAGATTAAATATTCTGGTCAGTTTTAAGTGGAAGAGCAGACAGTAGGGTTCAATCACAAAATAAAAGTGGAAGCACTTACATGTGTGTGTGGCTGAATTGCAGAGGGGTTCCACTGAACTCATAGCATAAAGGTATTAAAGGATTTCTTACAGGAGTATGGACAGGAAAGCAACAGGAACAGTCAAAATGTAGTCACACAACTATTACCTCTGCAAAGCTGCCCATCAGGGGATGCACATAGAGCAAGTGCTGCAGACAGGGCAAGTCAAAGTGCCACATGGAGAGCAGGATCACTTCTTTTCTCCCACACAGTTCATTAAAAAAGGAGATTTTTAATGAGATTTCAGGTAATACATATTATTACACTGTTTGCTAGCTTACAACAATAAAGGTACACTACTTGTCCACATAAAGTTATTAGTGTGAACTCTTGTATGCTGTCAGAGTCCAAAGCTGGCTGGAGAAAATATCTCTCCATGCTCCATACAGGAGAAACTGCCATTTTGTGAGTATTTTGGGATGTAGAACAGCATGGGGAAGAAGTCATGCTCTCCTTCATAAAACTTAGGTAAACATATGTACATATAAATAAAGTAGTCACGTAAACTAGGATTTACACAGGATTACAGAATATGCTGAGTTGAAAGGGGCCCACAAGGATCATCAAGTCCAACTCTTAGCCCTGCACAGGACCATCCCCAAGAGTCACACCATGTGCCTGACAGCATTGTCTCAATGCTTCTTGAACTCTGTAAGGCTTGGTGCATCAGTTCAGAGCAGAGCAGGACAATGACCTCCCTCAACCAATGACCTCCCTGAAAGGCAAGCTGGCAATGCTTTGCCTGGTGCCTGCCAGGACACAGTTGGCCCTCCTGGCTGCCAGAGCACTGCTGACTCATATTTGACTTGCCATCAACCAGGAGCTCCAGGTCCTTTTTCATGGCACTGCTTTACAGCATCTCGTCCCCCATTCTCTGTGTACATCCAGGTTTGCCACATTCCAGGTACAGAATCTGATGCTTTACCTTGTTAAGCTTCATATGATTGGTGATTTTCCAGTCCCTTAATTTGTCGAAATCTCTCTTGACAAGGCCTCTCTCTCGCCAGGGCCTCCCTGCCTCTGGGGGAGTCAACAGCTCCTCCTAGTTTTGTATTGTCTGCAAACTTGCTTAATATCCTTTGCAGTCCTGAGTCCAAGTCATTTACAAAGATGTTGAGGAGCACAGGGCCTAAGATGGAGCCCTGTGGAACCCCATCAGTGACAGGTCACCAGTCTGATGTCACCCCATTCACTATTACCCTCTGCGCTCAACACATGAGCCAATTGCTCACCCACCACACAATGTGTTTATCCAACTGTGGGCTGGACATTTTGTCCGGAAGGATCCTGTAAGAGACAGTATTGAAAACTTTACTGAAGTCCAAAAAGATTGCATCAGCTGGATTCCCTTGATCAGTTAAGTGGGGTACCTTGTCAGAAAAGGAAATCAGGTTTGATAAGCAGGACTTTCCTCTCATGAAGCCATGGTGGCTGTGACCAACAACTGCTTTGTCCTCCAGGTGTTTTTCCATACTTCGTGGAACAATCTTCTCCATAACTTTACCAAGTACTGACATGAGACTGACAGGCCTGGAGTTTGCAGGGTCATCCTTCTTGCCCTTCTTGAAAATCAGGACCACATTTGAGAGCTTCCAGTCATCTGGAACCTCTGCAGGTTCCCAACACCGCTCAAAAATCATCAAGAGAGGTTTTGAGATGACATCAGCTAGCTCTTTGAGAATTCCTGGATGAATCCCATCAGACCACATAGACTCATAGGGATCCAGCTGGAACAATTTCAGGGTTGAGTGGGAGTTGATCATTCTCACCGTCATGGTCCCCCTGCTCAGGGCACTGAGACCCCCTTGGTCCATCATCCATGTTGAAGAGAGAGGCAAAGAATGCTTTAAACATCTCTGTCTTGTCTCTGTCCCTGTTCGTGAGGTGACGGACCAATGATATTTTCATATTGCCTATTGCCATCAATAAATTTTAAAAAGCTCTTTTTGTTGTTCCCCACATTTTTGTCCAGCTTCAGCTCCAGTTGATGTTTAGCCGCACTAATTTTCTCCCTGCAGTGACAAGCAACATCTCTGTATTCTTCTCATGTCACTTGACCTTGCTTCCACTGAGATTACACTTTCCTTTTTTGCCTTATTTCCTAGAGAAGATTCGTGCTCAGCCAAGCCACCCTTCTGCCTCGCCTGCTTGACTTCCAACATTTGGGGATTGCCTGCTTCTGTGCCCTTAGAAGGTGATGTTTAAAAGTTGACCAGGACTGATGGACCCCAGCACCTGCATCCAGCAATATCACAGTTTCAAGTAGACAGTTTCTTTGTATTCAAAAAAGAAAAGAATGTTAAATAATAATTCAGATTTACACACATCATCCACTCTCATAAGAATTACAGCTGTAATGTGATTCAACAAGTTTTTAAAAAAGTTTCCATGATGCTGTGAAGCAATCAAAAATCCATAATGGTTTTTGAGTACACAGGAAATATTCACAAGCCTGAAGTTTAGGAAATATTTAAGCAACATGCTTTGCTAGTGAATTAATTTTTCTCCCCCCTCCATTTTGCACTATAACTTGCACAGTTGCTCCACATCATGTAATAATGAGTCCCTTGTCACAAAGTCATATAGTGCCTGTGGCACCCACAGCAGTATATGAAATTCATATAAATTTTCTGAATTGTGTCAGACTATAATTGATTACACCTATTCACTACCATAGTATATTAATATTCTGATTTATTCTGATATTGCCTTTCCTGCAGAAAGTTTTAAAAATTGGGTGACTTAAGAATGAAAAGGACATATGTGCAATAGCTAAATTATATAGCAGAGAGCTGTCAAGTGTGACTTTTGGATAAAATACTTTGAGATTTCTAGATGCTGTAGTGGCAGAAAAAGATGTATTCAAAACTCTAACTTGAAAAATCTGTAGTTTTCCAAGGTTAACACAATCCACTCTAATTTTGGAGACCTTCGCGCAGTCCCCTCACAACTGGAAGGAAAGGCAGTAGTGAGGGAGATGCCTTCCTATCCCCAGCCTGGTGCAGCAGGAGTAGTGCCAGGAAGCAGCCTTTGAAAAAACTCCCTTTGCAAGGAAGCAGATTATGTTAGAACCTCCATGTCCAATTTCAGTCTGACTGCTCACCAACAACAGAATGTAATTGCTGGCAAATCCCATAACCTCTGCCCAAACACAGAGTTATTACAAAGCCCAGCCTTACGTTCCAGTAGTCTGGGCAAGTAACAAAATGCCAATAGACTCAGGGCAGCTCTGAAATGGGGTTCACGGTATGGCCAAATGGAGATGCTGTTTTCTTTGGGCTGTAAATGTAAGACAGTAAGTAGTATTACAGCAATTATTTAAATTTTCAGGCTGCAAAACCAGTGAAATGCACCCAGAGATGGACATTACCACCTGCCTATTCTAACTTGGCTAGTAAGTTGACTGAGACATCCTTCTGTCTGGGTGGGGTGCAGGCATGTTTCAGCAGGAAAGCCATATAGGACTTATTGTGGCTTCTCCTGCACTCCTCTACCACGTACAAACCAGGGCTGTTATGGAGACAGAAGTGGGGCAGGCAGGACTATGCAGGCAGGGATGAACAATGCCTTAACAAGAACAAAAGCAATTTCAAATCCCACCAGTTTGTCAGATTACTTAAAACATTTGACTAAATGTCAAAAATGTTTCAATGAATAGTTTTGCCACCCAGATCTTATTTCTAGGCCCTCTCTTGGGGAAAAAAAAAATCCTGAAACTTAGTAATTAACTGCTTGATTTCAGTTTTCCTCAAATAGGTGTTTTTAACTCCATCATGCAAATGTGACCCAAAGCATTAAGGCTTTTAACTGGTTAACTTGAATCTAGAGAAATACCTTTCAAAGTCCAGTTAGGATAAAACCTAAAACCTCACTTCCAATTCTGGAGTCTTCCTAAAGCCCCTGTTTTGCCCTGACGTTTTCACAGATGACTGCAGCATGTCTCCCACACCTATTTCATTCATGTCCAGCAGCTCCACAGAACCAATCACTTTTCTTCCAAATGGACTTGGTCTGCAGGGTGCTAACTTAAATAAAGTGTGTGATGCCATGTGTGTCATAAAGAAGCATGACAAAGTGATTCACATGCTGCCTACAGATTTTACACAATCTCATTGTATTGTAGGGCTTATACTCCCTCTATCATTTGAAGCAACTCTCAGAATAATGATTTGGCATGTGTAACTGGTTTTTCCATTTCTGTCATTAAAGCTGCTTTCAGGGCCATGCTGAAATTGCAACAAAAGACCTTCCCACATCACAAATCACCGCAGTAGTTGGTGTGCACTATATCAATAAAAAGATTAGCTTACTTATAGGAAAAGGATGACAAAGTCCACAATTGTGCAAGTTGTGAGAAAAATGAGGTTCTATTTCAACTGAACCAGCTAGTAACAATGTCATGTTATAACCCTCAGCTCCTTAGGTACAGTACGTGTCTCACAAGTGGATTTTATCCTATGTGTTGCATTAAATTAGTGCCATTAACCTTCTAGGTCAGCTCTTTGAAGTCAAGCAGGCATTTTGCTATTGATGTCCATGGAGCCAGGATTTCCTATTTATTTTCACTGACCATTTATTTCAAAGCATCAGGAAAATTTTCTGCTTAGAAGCCCAGAGAAGAAATGTGAAACAGAAGGATATGGGAAGAGAGATTTCTCCCTTGGTGCAAATGCAGTGTCTTCCAGTACCATCCCAACTGACAGCAATCTGTGCAGGCTCTGAGACAGCCCTACAGGGATCAGCAGAAGTATTTAAAATACTTACAGAAATCAATTCTGTTGGCTTTCCAGGACTGGAGAGAGAAAGTGACCGGCAAACAAATGACTCAAGTGAAGTTGAAGCAAACAGAAATGGTGATGGGGAGGGCAGAAGAAGCTACACTTAAACCTGGAGCGATTCCCATATAGATCCCTATTCAAATCCAGGGGTTTCGAGTTTATCAGAACAAAAATTGACTGAGCCAGGTAGAGGAATTTGAGAGAGAGATAATTTATATTTTGTGCCCATTCACTGCAAGAAGGAAAGCACTAAGGTCTGTGATTTTATTAGTCAAGATTTTTAAGGAGAGACAAAAGTTGATAGCAAATTTCCAAAAGGTCTGGCTTCTCTCATGAGAAAATGATACTCTGCGAAAAGAGAAACAGCTAGAAATGAAAAGATACCTGGCCAGAGACTGGTGCCAGTGAAGTGCATACTAAGGAGCTGCTGGTGCAGTGTTTTCCTGGACAGCAGAATGGGAGAATCACAGCAAGCCACAGGGCTATGGACATAACTACCAACACGTGAGAGTGGGCTCTGTGCACAGCAAGCACAGGACAAAGAGGTGGCTCTTCCCAGTGGGGAGTTTCCAGTTTAATCATATCCAAAAGACTCTACTCAAAATGCTCAGTGGCTGGACTAGATGATCTTTGAAGGTCCTACCCAACTCAAACCATTCTATGATTCTATGATCATCCTGGAGGCCAAGAAGTCACACTGCCCCTACGTGAGTCCTACCCAAGCATATTAAACAGAAGTTGCGACCAACTCAAAGAAGTTAAACAAATTCTCATTTGTGAATATAATAAAGACCTATTTCTAGTGAGCAAATAAGAAAGTCATACGGAATGTTCAAGAAGGTTTGTATACAGTCTTCTATTCTTTTTAAAGGAAAACAATTTTACAGACTTTTTTTTGGTATTTCCATAGCCTCTGGGCTCATTTCTAACTTGAAACTGTGAACTTGAATTTGCTGGGAAGGGTCAAAATAGAAATTCTTATTTCTCTGCACATTTCCTCAGACAGCCTACACAAACCCAAGTGCTATTCATTCTTTTAATGAGAAGGAAAAGGAACAGCATTTCAGTTGCCCATGGGGGATCCTCATTGTGCAGCAAAATGTACCACACTGCATTCAGCCCTCGAGATCATTGATTTTTGCTTAGAAATGTGAATATGATTTTTTTCTTAAAGAGCAGTGCCCCATTGGAGGAACAGTGATCAGAGGACACCCAAGGCTCTCAGAGTGAACACACATGTTGAAGAGGAAATAGGGGTTGTCTCTCTTCCTGTCTGCCTCATGCAATGCTGGATCTGATTTGCTGAAGTTCCCAAGCTCACAGTCATAAACAAAGTCAATGCCAACTGTGCTTCGCACATATGGAATACACTTTGATGGCAAATGCTAAAAAATCAAGGTCCTGGCATCTCAGGTAGATGCTCCAAATTCAGCAGGTAGTCTTTTCCTAGATTCTGTTCCTTAGCTTATCAGCTGGAAAACAGAGCTATCCCTCACCAGAAGACTATTTTGTTCAATTCAAATCAAAACTTCCTTCATTTAAGTAGGAAAGTATAAGCAAATCCAGTCTTTCAAGTTCATATTTAACCTGGCAAAAAGAAATAGCACCACTCTCCTCTTTCCTTTTTTCTTGCAGAAACTGTTGACTTCAGAACAAACCAGTGAACTATTCCATGTCCTGAAAACACATTGCAAAGAAGTAATTATGCATCATAAATATTTAATTTAATACCGCAGGTAACATTTTTACATTGTGTTTTTTAACACTGATTTTTTCATCAGGGGCCTTCTGGAAAAAGCAATAAATACAACAGTCAGACTGCATCCTAGTGACACTGGTGCACTCCCCAGTGACAGCTGTGTGTGGTACGTGGATTCAGCTGCCTGAAATCAAAGCATCAGTGGCAAGCCATTAGCACTAACACAGCAGAGGAAAGTGACTGGGCATGCAGTGATTTGCATGAGGATGTCAGACGAATTATGAAACTGAGTAGTCTCTGTTTGGTTTCCCAAGGGAAATGTGCCATAACCCACTTGAGCCAGAGCTCGACCCTTTCTGCTCCTGGCTGCCTTTTCTGCAGCTGTCTTCTCAAGCATCTGCTGACCACAGCCCTGCTTCCCAGGACCCCATTGCAGTATCAGTCTGCCTGGTTTGCAGTAACGGCATCTCCCAAATGGGCCATCTGTCTCCATCTCTGTTTTTCTCACATTCTCCCTCTTACCTACCCATCTTAGGATGTCCCTTTAAAGGCACGGTTTAACCCATCCCTGAAACAAAACACAGGGCTGCCCCTGAGATCAATGGTGAAACTCAGGAAAAGAGAGCAAGGGAATCCAAAGATTACAAGAACAACAGCAAAAATGCAGGAGTAGGGGGCAGCCCATGTCTCTCCTCCTAAGGCAGAGGAATAGCAGAACTTGTATGAGAGCAATGTCCTGCAGAAGTCCAGTTTGGCTGTTGTCCCAGGACACACTGTAGCATCTCTACCCATGGCAGAAGAAGAACATCCAAATGAAATAATTTCTATGTGTCGTTGCTGTCCTTTCTTGAATCCTTTCATTGTCCCTGGGGCACGTACAAGGCTTTTTCTTCTCTTTGCACTTGGCTGCCTGCCTGGACCCCATGGCCTGTCCTGCTTTCAGTCATGCTCAACACTGCACAAGTTTGTACCTCCACTGAATCATAGCTGTCCCAGTAACAATCACATTGCATTGAACTACATTCTGGCATTCAGAGGCTTCCCCACCCTGGGCAGCAGCACTGGGGTACTGGATGGTGGGATGATGTAAGCAGGGAAGCTGGAGTCAGAGTGCAGATGTGAGGAGGCTGCAGAGGCCTGGGAGGGCCAGGTACCCTGCAGCACTGTGGTTCATCCCACACAATCCAGACACAGCACAGGGGCACTGGAGTCTCAGACAAAAAGTTGCTGAAGTTTGTTTGCCTGCTCTTTCAGGAAGCAAAGAAATACAATTTTTTCCATGACTCTCTTGCTAATGGAGCTGGATTGGTTTTGAAGAGACAATTTTTTGGAGACAACAAGCCAGCTTGGGGCAGGCACCAGCAAGGAAAATTTCTGCACGAACAGTTAAAATTATAAGCATGAAAACCAGCCCTGTAATTAGGACTGGAAGGTGTCTCAACAGGCAAGTGTCTGCAACCCCACCTGCCAGCCAGGACCCACCAGGTTTGCTATCAGCCCAGCTCTTAGTGCTGTTTGATTTGGGCTATTTCTTTCTCCCTGTCTCATGTCTAACTTCTTAGAGGCTTTATAAGGGAGATATCAATGGCTCTTTTGGAAAGTCAAGTAAATAATGTCAATCAGTTTCCCTGCCCAGCTATCTAGTGACATTTTTGAAAAATCCCGTTAGTTTTACCAGACATGATTAGTTTTCCTTTTAGATATAATGTTCCTGTTCTGTACAGAAGTGATATTTACTGATGCTATTTTACTTCTAAGTTAGCAAGGTTTTCTGTGTTGGCAGTGTTCAATGAGCAGGGTTCAATGCTCAGTGATGAGCACACTGTAAATACCTAGACAAATTAATAATGTAGCACCGAAGAGGAACACAAGTCAGTTAATATTAATGCTAATATCAAAAGTGTCTAGAGCAGCAGACGATAATTTTTCTCTTTGTCAGGAATAAAGGGAGATCAGGAAGAGTCACCTATAAATTGCATAACTTGGCTTTAGAAACACTAAATATTTTGAAAAAAACCTTCTAGTTCCTCTTCTTAAATAATCAATGCTAGTTCTCTCTCTCTGACTTAGTAAACAAACTAGAGCCCTTAAACCAGGGCTGTCAATTCATGTTGACAGACCTTGATGAATATAATTACAGAGCACCTAAGCCGAGCAGCAGCTGAGGCAGAGAAGTTAAAATGAAAACCTAATATTGGAGAGAATTGATCAGCCTAATTTCCTTTTCTCTCTGGAGCCTGCTCAAAGCTCATTTATTGGAAAGACTGATGGCAGCACGGAGACTGCGGGACTAGTCCGGGCTTGCTGTGCAATGCACTTAAATGATTAGGGAATATTGGACACCTTCAGTGGAGTCGGCTGTTTGTCCTCCAGTCTGGGAGCTGCGCGGCTCTGCCTGCCAGTGGTGCATCAGGGCAGCCCCGCGTGGAGCCACTGAGTGCTGCTGATGGGGCAGGAGCCCTCCCGGATCGATAGCCCCGCTCCTCCACTGCCTTGGCTAAGAGCTGGAGAGACTAGTTGGTGCATATGTGATGACTAGAATTTAATTATATATCAGATTGATTTTCAATTGCAACTTCAAGGATGCCAGGATTTCAAGTTCATGAGAAAAGCTCTGCGTCTCCTTTCTGAATTCTTTTCTCCCTGTATTCCTGTGCTAGGAGGCAAATTTTGCAGACTATCTATCTCCACCTCTCCGTCAGGGCATAAACAGCTTTAAAGTCTCCATCAATAATGAGAAGATCAGCTTAATCTGAGACTGAACTTGTTCAAAGCTGGCAGTGAAACTTTAAAATTGTGGAATAATACTAAAAGGTCTAATTATAACGGTGACATTTTTTGCTTTCATGTAAGTTTCCTGATGCTGCGTTAAGAAGTAGAATCTACCTCCAAACGGAGATTTTGTTGGTTTTTTTCTTTTTATTTTGGACATAGCACTGAAGGGCTCTGAATTCAATCCGGTCTGTAGAAACGGGAATGTGTGAGTAATAAAACATTCTCATTTTATAAATCCATCAAAACCTAGTCCTGAATGAAACTGGGAATATTATGTGGACAAGAGCAACCAACTAAATCAGAAACAAAAGGTTTTCACAAAACCCTCCTAGATCAGTTTTATTTCTTTTACGAGTGTTCTTATGTCTGTTACCATCAGAGATTTTAATAAGACTTTCAACAAAATGCAATAATTATTTGTGCAGTATGTGAGTTGCATGAACAAGTGAATTGGATTTCAGGGGGATAAACAGATATTAGTTAAATTTCAGTGCTGCATCTGATCTGCTTACTTCAAAATACAGAGACAAAATTTGCCAGTAGACTGACATGGAAGAATTTGTAAATTACATAAAGCAGAAATCTTCAAAATCTTAAAAAAAAAAAAAAAAAGAAAAAAGAAACACAAAATTTTCAGTGGACTTAAAAATGTATTTGAAGGGTGTAGAAAAATAAAACCCCTAGCAAGTAAATCAAGTACAGGAAAACAGTAGCAATCAAAGGACTTAGACTTACATTTGCTAGGTTTATTTCATGTTCTCATTATAATCATCATTTTATTTACTATACTTTTTTTTTTCCAAAAGAATAGTTCTAGGTGAATTACTCTCATTTTCAACTTTTAATTACTCTTCTTTCCCTTCCACCCACGTTTTCTAGCTCTGTTCTTCAGTGGGAGAGCAGGTTTGCACATGATGTTCATGATCCAGGCACAGCTTTTATTTACGTTGAAAATCCCTTCTTTTTCTCTGTTCCCTTTCTAATAATTTCTGATGTCCTGCTTATTTCTTGTCATTACTCCCATACATGACAGTGATGTTTAAATAAAACTACTTACTGGAACTAACTTTCCTAAGGATTCTAGAATAGCAGGGTAGCTCAGGTTGGATTTTTAGATGTTATCAAACTCAACAGCTTGCTCAAACTCAGGATATACTGGAGGATTTACAAAGATATCTCTCCTCCAGACCCTGATTTCAAGCCTCTCCTTGCAGGGTAAGCACTCCAGCTGCCACCATCCTGGTGGCTCTCTGCTGAATACACAGTTACCAAAGTCTTTCTTATACTGGGGGCTCAAAAATGGACTCAGTGTTCCACTAAAAAGTACAGAGGAAGCCTCACTTTGTTCAATCTGTTATCTGCACTGCACTAGCTACTTATACAATTTTTTATACAACCCAGCCTCCTGTGCATGTCTTTTCACTTGATAGGGTTACAGGATTCAACTATTACTTTGTCACCCAGTCACTCACAGGACTGTGAGATCCCTCTGTGCCTCACCAGCCAAATTTGCTTTCTCTAAGGTGATACCATCAATGAACATTGTCATCTCAGTCTCAGCCCATTTCTCCAGACTCTTTCTGAACAGATTGGTGTATTATGATACAAGTACTATGACAGGTTGATAACTGAATTTATCCTGTTTCAATGTTTTGCAACAAAAGCAACTGTACCTTCATCTAAAAAGCACGATTAGCCTCAGCCTTTCAAAACCTCAACATCTTTCAAAATATTCACTATATTCTCCATTCCTACTGTGTATTTGTTTTAAACAGGGCCCAGACAGCACACTGAGCTTGCCTCTGTAGGCAGCCCCATTGCCACCATGGAGAAGGTAAAACAACAGCATTATAGCTGGTAGTGCACACAGGGGTCTTCAGCACTAAATCTTTGGGGGTTGAGTTACAGTAGCAACACACGGCACCTAAGTAGAAGAGACATGAATAATAAGAACATCTTGTCTGCGTCTGGACTTTTGAACACCATCAGATCAGGTACACAAAGTTCATCTAATCAACAGGGTGCATCTCTAGAGTCGACACATGTGGCTGTAACAGATACTGGCCCTTTTTGTGAAGGTGAGAAAAATTCTCAACAGGTAGGACTCAAATGCACTGAAGCCAGTTGGGTTGTCACCACCACCATTTCAGAAGCCTTCATTATCTCTTTTGCTTCTGTTTCTCAGATTTCCCTTGAAAGCTCAATTGTGTCTTTGACATGGGGATGTTAAAAAGAAAATGGAAATTTCCAGTGTTTAGAGGCAGAGGTCACTTGAATACTCTCAGGAGCTAAGTGACACAAAAGGAAAACATAAATTAACTTTACTGTGAGACTAAGAGCACTTCATGAGTCAGGTTTTGTTCTCTTCCCGAGGACTAGACTTCTCCTTTCATCCAGGATTTCCTGATATCAAGCAGTCAGGGTGTGAGAAGGGCATAGCAGAGGGACTGCAGCACCAGGACAGCAGTCTCCCTCCCAAAGGACAGTCCTGTTCAGTGTTTCAATGCTCATTAGAATATTTTCTTAGACGAGCATAAATCAAAGATTAAGAGAAAGTATTCTCACAGAGAAGCAGACTCTCGACAGAGTAGACAGCAGGATGTTTTTGTACCTCATCATGTACAGGCCCGGGACACATCCTGAGTGCTGCTGGTGTTTAGTACTCCAAAAGAAAGCAATTCTACAGTACCAGCACCACATACATATGAATAGAATGAAGTTTAGTCTTAAGGATCAAAAGGAATCAGAGGCAAATCAAAATAGTCCTCATGGGTTCATGCCTGTTTGCTGCAGAGTATGCTGGAGTGTAAAACATTGATATTGCCTTTATCTCCGTAAGGCCAGGCTTGGGAAGCTGCCTGCACTTTGCATACAGGGTCTCAGATGCCACAGCTTTTCCTAGCCATTTTTTGTTTTGTCTTACAGCACGTTACCCATAACCATGTCTGCTGAGCCTTGTGTTCAGTCCAGTAAAATAAAGTGTATTTAAGAAGACCTTGGGTTTTCTTCCAAGAGGGCTGCTCAGTGCTCTTCAAGGCAACTGTCAGAAGCTCCTGTGGTGATAGAAGATCTGGTTTTAAGGTGAGGACAATGCAGTCACATGCACCCAGCAAATCCCAGCTGGTTTGTCTCATCATCGAATCTGGACAGACTGGATCAATGGGCCAAGGCCAGTGGTGTGAGGTCCAACAAGGTGAAGTGCCAGGTCCTACACTTGAGTCACAACAACACTACAGGCAACACTACAGGCTGGGGGAAGAGTGGCTGGAAAACTGCCCAGTGGAAAACACCCTGGGGGTGCTGGTCAACAGCAGCTGAACACGAGCCAGCAGAGTGCCCAGGTGGCCAAGAAGACCAATGGTATCCAGGCTTGTATCAAAAATAGCGTTGCCAGAAGGACTTGGGAAGTGATTGTCCCCCTGTACTTGGCACTGGTAAGGCCCCTCAGTTCAGGAGGGACATTGGAGGGCCAGAGCATGTCCAGAGAAGGCAGTGGATTTGGTGAAGGGTCTAGAGAGTAAGTCATATGAGGAGCAGCTGAAGGAGCTGGGATTGTTTAGCCTGGAGAAAAGGAGAGTCAGAGAAGACCTTATCACTCTCTAGAACTACCTGAAAGGAGGTTGTAGCAAGATTAGGGTCAGACTCTTCTCTCAGGCAGCTAACAACAGGTCAAGAGGAAATGGCCTCAAGCCATGCCAGGGAGGTTCCAGTGGGACATCAGGAAGAATTTCTTCACACAAAGGATTGCTAAGCATTGGATCGGACTGCCTAGGGAGGAGGGGGAGTCACTATCTCTGGAGGTGTTCAAGAAGGAACTGAATATGGCACTTAGTTTTATGGTCTAGTTGACAAAGTAGTAGTCAATCAAAGGTTGGGTTGAATGATTTTTCAGATCTTTTCCAACCTAAATGATTGTGTGATCTGTGATCTTGAGCTTCCTGAGCTTCCCCATCTAAAATGAACCAAATCAGATCCATCCTGTTAATGTATTCAGCAAGTTGCCTAATGTAGACAGGCTCAGACACACTCTTACCATCATGTACCTCAAAGAGGAGAGAGGTTGGTGTACTATCTGAGTGTTGTCTGCTGGAAACAGAACATTTTGGTCTTGTTTGGTGGTTTCCCAGTTTGGTGGTTTTCCAGTGCCAAAGCTGTCCTTAATTTTCAAAATCTTATGATTTGCTCATCTTCTGAACTCCCAGCCATTGGCATTTTTCCTGTCCTTCTGTCCCATGTCTATTCCCTGATCTGTTCTTTCACTACTTTTTTTGCTTTTCAGTTTTTAGCTTTTTGACCCCGAATCTCAAATATATTCTCTATTTCTCCACTTATCAGAATAACTGTATCTCATTGCACATTTCCCATTCTACCACAACTCTTTGTCTTGACTCAGTCTATATTTAACCTTGCATGTTAAATGTACAAAACTTGTTAATGTACAAAACTTTCTCCCACTGCCCATATGAAAGTTATGTCACCCCAATTTTTTCCTGTCTCATTGTCAGGTTTTCCTCGGGCTATATATGTTATAGAGAGGATGCTCTACAAAGCATTTATTGCACTGTATCCTAGAGATCAGACTTGGTTTAGTCGTATCAGTGTCATTTGATGGGAATTACAGAAGCTGGGTTGTCAATCTACTCACATAAAAAATGAAGACAGAGAGCTTATAGCATGAAGAGGTATTGGATGACCACATCCTCAAAGTCTCATAAAGGAATTCTCTTTAGCATTATGTAAAAGTGATAGCTCCTTATAAACAAAAACTTTGTGTTCCTCCTATAGGCTAATGAAAATTTTCATGTGCCTTTTGCCACTTTTTGCATTCAGGCAACAGAATGAATACTTCCAGAACCACTTTTTTTCACTTTTTTTTCTTTTCACTTTGTTTGCGTGAAATCCCTGTATATTCCAAGAAATACAGTCTGTGCTGATTTCCAGACAGAATATCATCAAGATAAGATAATAGATAAAATATGGCAGAAGAGAGGCAACATTGCAAACTAGCATTACCAAAGCTGTGACACCAGATTTCCAAGGACTGAGTTGGAAAATTAATCTGCAATCCTCAAGCAGAGGTTGACATAACTGAACAGAAACGTGCCTTGAGGAAGAGCAAGGCAGTAGTGCACTCACTGCAGTGGAAAATCTAAAATTACAATAAGCTAAGACCAAATTTGATACCATAATCAAAGCAGAGCAGGTACTTGGATCTCACCTCATCTGTGCACAGAGCCCTGTGGGATCCAGCCCTGTGGGATCCCTTTAAAACTAGAAAGGAATGAAATTCTCCTCCAATCCATGCAAAAAGTCTTCTTTCATGTCAAATTTGGGGACAAGGCCTCAGAGAGACCAAGTCCATGGTCTCTGCTCGTTGCAGTCTTAGGAACTTGAAACCGGAGGTCCTCATCCATTGATGCCACGGCCCCAGGGCTTCCCAAACAGCCCTGACTACAGGCTGTCAAGCTGCCAGGTGAACAGTCCACATGAAAGCAAGAAGGCCTCTCCATCAGCTGTTTTCTGAGCCTTTCTATTTTAATATATTACTTTTTCTTACTGCAGGAGGCTCAAAGTCGGGAACCAAGAGCCCACATGCAGCTCGATCACACAGTAAATGTGTTGCCTTCATGGCTGGAGAGGAGCAGCTTGAAACCCTGACATGAGTGCATTGAGAAAAGCAAACAAAATTAACCTTTCTGTTTTTAAGTCCCGCAATTTTTCAGCCTCAGTCATGATTTTCCTGTGAGTGGCTGAATGATTTAGTAAGGAGACAGTCATACTGTCTAGCTCTAGGTAGCCAATAGCCCTTGGAGAGACTGCTCCTCTGACTGCATAGGGAAATTTGGCTGCTTAGAGTGCCCTGAATCATCCTGCAATTAAGTGTCTGCAATAAGGATTGCAGAAATGCATTTGATGTTGGAATATTTGTCTCTGACAAAGCTGGAACAAGTATGGATCTGAGGAGCTTCTGTGCTTTAAGAAATTCACCATTCCCCAATATACTGCTATAAATAAAGTCCATTGGCAAAGGCAGTGGGCACCATCTAAAGCCAAAAGGTAACAGGTATATGCCCAAATGAAGTATAACATCCCAGCAAGCACTTTCATGCACCCCTAATAGAGTCTGTGTTCTGGCTTGCTTCATATATAAACGACTCTAACCCCAAAATCCCAGCCAACACCACTGTCAGATATGTGTCAGGCTTAAAGCCTGAAGATACTCAGAGATGTCCCATGAGCCAACTTTGAGAATTTCATTACGCAATCCTGTTTTGCCAAAAGCCTGTTGCCCAAGATCTTTGTAACTAAGTGGTTTCAGAAAAAAAAAAATTAAAAAGGGCTCAAATTCTCATATTCCACAAGCTCAAATTCAGAGGGTAAACAAATCATCAAAACATGACAAGTTTTGAGGCAAGACTTGAGACCACTTTTTTGACTGACCATTTTTATACCTCCATTTTATGTGTGGGGTGCAAAGAAACACCATTACTTGCAGAGAAGTTATGTGGTAGAGCTAAGAGTTGTACCTAGGCTTCTCCAGACCCAAACCAGACACTTCCTCAGTTCTGACTGATATGTGGGAGACTTTTGTTTTTAGGAGTCAGTTACTTTTTACAATTTACTTGATGGGGAAGGAGGAAGGATTGTGGGTTTGTGGTCTTGGGGGTCAGTTCATCCTAAAGATACATATAGAGAACAGAAATAGATATCCAGCTTCAAGTCCTACTCTGAGGAAGTGACACTAGAGACTTTATCATAAATTACTCTGATCTGGTGGTGGCTGAAAGTTCCAAGGAAAGAAAATAAAAGAACTAGAAGATTGAATAGTTCAGCTGTATCCAGACCTGGAGAGCAGCTTCCATGGGAGGTTGAGAAGCTTTTTTGCTTCCAGAGAAGAGCTGATAAAATCAACATCAAACTTTTGAAAACTTTAGGATATGACACAGTGGCAAAATATAATTTTTATTGTTTGATATTACACTCATTCACAATGAGTTACCAAAACAAATGCTAAACATTGAAAGACTATTTACTTTTTATGCAAAGCAAACTCCTCACGATAAATGCAGTGTTTTCTTAAAGCTAACATCAGCCATTAGCCAGAAGAGCTTCAGTGTGAGCCAAACGAATACTCTGCCTACAAGTTTCAATAAGCTTTTTTTTTAAATTTTCCATGGGGAAAAAAGTAATCTTGAAAAAGTTATTTTAAGAAACAAATATAAAATGGGTTTTCTGTACAACTGAGAGGTGGACATTCATAGCTCCTTTCTACATTAACTTTTTTTCTCTTTTTTGCCTTAATATTTATATCTTTACTTTTTGTAAAAACCAACAAGGTAAACAGGAGCACTGTGACAATAAAAGAGAAGAACTGGAAATCTTAAACTTCATCTGAAATGCCCAAACACCAGCCATAATTCATATTCCACTGATGTGACACACGTTAGAATCTGAGACGAACACCAGACTCTGGCCAGTGGACTGGCCTGGGGGGAGAGCAAAGTTGCTGCAGATGAGTAAACTCCACCAAAGTGCACAGACTGGAAATATAATGAAGAAATGAGCCATGTGCATTAGGGTGTAAAAGCCATCCTTGTACTTAGGAGCATTGTGTTGTAGGGGAAAAAAACCAAAAACCCAAAAGTATTGTTTATAGCAAAGCATCTTGGTTTTGTTGGGCTGTGTTAATAATGAGTGACTGGTTCTACTCTGGTGGGCTCCAGTCCATCTGAGCTCCTGCTCATGCACAAAGTTGCTTTTGGGCACAAGTAGCTGGGGAGGAGAGGATCCTCTAATCTTTGTTATCCTGTTTCTTGCACGATATTGAACACATACTATGACCCATTTTGTAGCCATATCTAGCCACATCTATAATGATTGCACTCCTGATCCACATCCACCCTTCAGAGGCTACCTAATCAGTAGAACCCCTACCTCTAGGATAACTGGATGGAAATAATTCCAGTTAAAACTGGAGCTGTTTTATAGACAGCAGCTCTATGCTTTGTGGGGAATTTCTATGAAAATCCTTCCTTTCCACAGAAAATCTTTGTGGGATTTTTTTTAATAAAAAGCAAATATTTGAAAACTCTCCCTTTCCCTAACAGAATACATCACCTCCTCAAAGTTCCTTGCACTGGGGATCTCCAGTCAGACTTCAATAATGTGTGCTGGACAGGTTTCCCTGTGATTCACAATCTTCTCTTCTAAAGGAATTTTCTGCACACCCCTCACACTCCTTTCAAAACAAGTCCTGGTCTAAACTCACACCCACTGAAACCACGTGGAACCACACAAGCCCAGCACAAAAAAAAAAAAAAAAAAAAAAAAAAAAAAAGACACAAAAATCACCTCATTCATTTTCTCTGGCTCTCTGACTCCCTCTCGCACTTTCTTTTCCAAAACAGAAGGAGGGAATCCCGCTGTGTGTAGCTGTTATTTGCCTTTTCCTTCCCCTCTTCTCCGCTGAGATCAGGAAATAAGTAGCCTGAAGCAGCGCATGTTCCACACATCCCGATCCACGGTGGAATACCCTGAGGCAGGGTTAGCCTCTATGGCTCCTGCACGATTGCCTTCCCTCGATGCCCGAGCAGGATGGACAGGACCCATCTCAGCAGTCACTGCCGAGACTCTGAAACAGACACCAGCTCCACAAAGGGGAAACTCAACCACATCATTTATGCAGCTTCTCTTCCTGATGTAGCATAAGGAAGGTTCCTGGTAGGAGACCTCCCAGGCAGCTCTGTGTCACAGATACATCTTTCTTGTGCTGATTTTCCCTGTCCTCCTCGGGCAGTATGAGAGAGGGTGCTGCTGATATTGCTGCTGTAAGACATCCCAGATCCTAGGTTTTGTGGATTCTTAACATACAAGAACCGAATGTATATTTTTAAACCTCCATGCATCTTGTACTCAAGGACACAGAAAAGACTTCTCTGTAGAAAGAAGGGAGAGTTAAAAATATAAAGACCAATAGTAACAGTTGACTATATTTCCTGTGACTGGTTTTATACCTAGACCAAATTTGACTGCTTTAGACAGAGGAAGGTGAGCAAGCATCTCTCCTGAAAGTGATTATGGCTTTATTTATTGCTGCTGCATTGGTAGAGGGGAGGCAAAGGTAGGTTTAGTGGGGATTACCCATCTGTTGCCTGCTCCTGGAGGAGCTCAGTTGCTGCTCAGTGTCAGAGGTGGCAGCTCAGGCTGCAGGACCACAGGTACCTGTCCTGGAGAGCAGCCTGGAGGCACCTCACCGTCACCCACCACAGCGCTCTGTCCTCTTTACTGTCAGAAATGACCCTTCTTGATCTGCACTTACCATTAGTCTCTCAAGGAACTTTGACAGGGCCCAGGCTTACTCCAAAAGAGATAAAAGTGAAAAGGTCACACCTCTGGGTCAGAGGCTAAAAGGCAGATAAAACACTCTGCCTGCAGAAGCAAAATCCGAGGGAAATCAAATCAGCTCCCAAGAAAGGGTAGCTTGTAGGCTGAACTCCAGTGGGAGGACACAATTGCCCTTCTTTTATCAACTCCCTCCGCCTTCTTTTTTTCCAACATGGGTTAACAAAATATATTTAAGCACAAACCAAAATAAACTCCAATGAAAAACCCAGCCTGTCTCCTCTCCAATGGCTGATTTAATGGCAACTTTAGCTCTGCAGGGTCATCTTTTTATCTTTTGCTGAGGGCAGAGGAGAAAATATTTTTAAACACAGGAAAGACAAAATTTGGTATTAAATGTCTTCCTTTAACCAAACACGGGCACAGCTGCTCTTCTGACTGGTGATTTGAAGAGGACTTGGAACAATTACTCAGAAAATGTCAGCTTTCAGCTAGGAGGGTTAAAGAAGGGGATAGCTGTAAGTTGTGAGAGGGAAGCATAACCTGTGAAAAGCAAAATAGCAGATAATGCAAAATGTATGTAAATAAGGATGTAAGGAACCTCTTTAGTGTATGTGGCAAACTATTAACATTTCTATAAGCAGAGGAGGCAGCTTTGGGGCATTCCAGCCAGAGTGAGCTATGTGCACATGCATGTGAACTTTTACATTTTGAGCAACAGGCTGAGAGAAATTTTGCTCAGATCCCCTTGGTAATGAACAAAAGAAAACCTGTAGCTCACTTCTCTCAGGGGGATCAGGGCAACAAGAGTGGCTGAGGTTTGCATGTGTGCATGTGAAGTGAGACACTGCAGCAGCTCTGCAGAGATGAGCGTGCCCACACAGAACCTACAAATCTACATTTGCATAGATGGTTCTAACATCAACATTAGGAGATCAACCTTTTGCAGTTTCTCTTCCTTTAGTTCACATTTCTGTAGTGTGCTGATACAAATAGATAACTTAGAAGGCATTCTATGAGAGTTGAATGTTTTCCTGTGTTTACTGCTAGTGCCCAGCTTCACGTAACCAGTTCCTCTTCAGCTTTGTGTCTGTGGATGCAGGGCTCCCCTCCAGTAAAAACTGTGAAGGTTTTCCCAATGGCTTTACTTTGCTTCCAGAACTTCTCCCCTACTTCAATTTTTCATTCAGTGGAGTTTTTAAAGCTTCAAAATTCTCCACATTAGATCAACAAAAGGAAGGATTTGGCAAAATAAGTTTTCAGCTTAACCAGGACAACTGCTGAGCCAATAGAAACTCATCAGGGTTTATGAGGACCCAGAGCACCACAGAAAGGTTGACTTGCTATGTTATGCAGAAATGGGAAATTTGCAGAATGACCAACCAGTCTGACCTTGGCAAGGTACTTGAACACTTGAATATTAGGCAACTCTGATAAAAAGAACTGATTGACTTGGATTCATGAAAAACTAAGAATGTCAAACCACAGTCTCTTTCACAAAAAGAGAAAATGTTTTACTGCCTGGAAAAGGATCTGTGCATTCAATTTTAAGTTTAAAAATGTGTTTTCTGACATTTTCCTTGCTAAGGACATAAGTTTTAAACAAAAGTTCTCCCAGATGGGTGCCCAACTGGCTGAAAAACGCAGTCAAGTAGTAGCACTCAGGACAACGGTAGCCATCTAGGATGGTACACCTACTGAAGCACTGCAGCTATCTCCTGGGCTATCATGTACCAGCTTTTTCTTCTAACCTGACTGAGCGTGTCATTCACAGCTGCATCTCAGAGTAATGGTTTAAGCAAGAAATTAATAAAACCACATTAGCCATCTCTTCTCCCTGCAGGTCTAAAGTTTGAGACAATGAATCACATTCCTGGCTTTTAAGGTGTTTTCTACACATCTGCATTGGGTTTAAGAGCACAGCTTCCAGCTGCCCAGCCTCCAACTGAGCATTTCAGAACACACAGGTAGCCCTTGGGGTAGATAGTGCCAGGCTGTGGAAAGTATACCTATGTTTCTCTGAACTCCCGTGACAGAGGATTTTTTTCTAGGTCATAAGGAAGACTGTAAGAGAGTAGGATGTAAATCCAGGTCTCTCAAATCACAAGGTATTCCCCAGTCATGGGACTTAGAGTGAAAAAACATATAATTTTTAAAATTCTTTAAGAAGGAAAAAAAGGCGAAAAAAAAGCAAAGCAGCTTGTTAAAATATGTTTTTCTGCTAACTTGCCTGTTTGAGGTTGTAAGAGAAGTTTTATTTTGCAGGTGGTGAAACATTCAATCAGAGTTTTAACATATCTAGGAGTAGCTAACCAATAGATCTGTACAGTCAAAACCTGGATAGGAGTTTTGCCTCACAATGATCAAAATCAGAATCACAGGTAGAACTCCTAGTCCAGTAGCTGATAACACGTGGTGTAAATCATTACATTAAATGATAAGCCCTCTGGGATACATTTGCAGGATACAACTGATCATTAAACCTCTTTTAGGTCTTTTAAGGTTATTCTGAAGTTAAATCAATACCTAGCTCAACTATGCTGCTGTTCTTCATTGAATGCATCCAGAAGACACAGCCCTTTCCTCAAACAAGGGGAATCTTTATTTTGGTTTTAACTAAAAACTCTTCAATCCAATTTTTGAAATATTGGACTGTTCCAAGAAAGCTCCTGAAATAAGTTCAGCAAACAGTTGCTCAACTCCCTCCTTCCCTCCCCTTTAATCTCGGGTGCTGACCTGGCCATTCATTCCATGTTTGCAGTGGTGAGCTCTGCAAACTGAGTTTCCATGGCAGCTCTAATCCATGAATAGGGCTGGCTCCATCGGTGGTCACTTAGGACAGGCTTTGTCCTCCCCATGTCCTGTCACTGGCAGAATCAGAAGACAGAAAACAAGTGACTTCAGTAAACATGACCTAATGAGATCCCGACTTTGTGACGGGGGCCTGGAAAGGGAATGTGTGGGGATGCCTGCCTCTTCTGGGATTTTCCACTGAGTCTCCCAGCAGTTTCCTGCCCATTTTTAAAGACTGTCTTATTTAAACTGAATTTCTGGTCACTTTTTCATTCTTCTTTTCTGTTTTAGATACAGATATAACTGAATGAATGTGGCAAAACCATGATTTGGCTTAATGAGAGCTTTGTCCAATGCTCTCTTCTGCAGGTTCCAGGTTATCCTCTCCCCAGTAATGTGACTGACCAACTCCTTGATCACAGGACACCCACAGTATCAAGCAGATTTCCTCTGAGAGGACATTTTGGGGCTCCTGCGGTGCCAAAAGCAGGGCCTTGTTCTTTCAGCCTCTTCCTCCTTCAGGTGTTAAACAACAGCATGCTGACATCCACTACAACCCCTTCCCCAGACAGTGCTAGAAGCAGCATATGGGGCTTCTGCAAATGAATAAAAATTAAACTCTACATGTTCTCTCAACAGTACATAACTTCTTTCATTTTATGCTGAATAAAATTTATCATAATCAATTCATCTGGGCACTAACATGATTGCTTGTGAAGCCATCTAGGAGGATGACAGCCAAACATTTCCAGATTAGGTTTTTCAAGCTGCTAAGACATTAGGAAAAATGATACCATGTAAATATATGCCTGAAATACACTGAAGTAGGCAAGGTGCATATTTTAACTGTATTTTCTCCACTTTCTTTAAACTTTTACCCAGTTCCTTCAAGAATTCTTCTTTAGCTCCTGGGCATGAAAGTCTTGCTATCCATCTTCTTTTAACATGTTACATGAGGCACAACACCAAAGGTAAACGTGCTGGGCACCATGTACTTGCATCTGGCCTTTGTGCACTGTCAGTCACTTCCGCAGTGCTGGGTGGGGGACAGCCTGTTATTTACAGTCTGATTTCAACTGTTTGCCCTCATGTAATGCAGAACAGTTGCCACAAAAAATGCTGATCACTATCTTCATGTACTGCAAATACATTTCAGAGAATACAGGCGGCTGAGTCCCATAGCCCTTATTTTGGGAAATCTCCCACCGCCTCCATACAGTTGATGTTTTACCCACAATTAGCAGCTACAGTCCATGTATTTATAGGAATTCCTTTAAAATCAAAAACACAGGCAGACTAATGGGATATAAAAGAAAGAGAAAGGAAGTGACTTTGGCCATGGCATGCTTCCACTTCATGCAGTCGAGGCTGGACAGCTAAAGGACTCCTGGCCCAACACCCTGTCAATTAACTTAATCCCAACCCAAAGAGGAATGATACTAAACACTCCACAAAAATGCTTCCAAACATTGCCACAGGAAAAAGGAAAGCATTAACCCTGCCTTCCCCTTCAGTAAGGGACATCTTGTATTTTACATAGAGAAATGCATGAGCGTAAAAGACATGCCCTCCAGTGAAAACTTGCACAACCTCTCAGAGTGAACAGAATTAATCGTAGGGAATAATTACAGTTGTAAACAGGAATATTTATGGCATTACATAAATACCATTAAAACAAAGTGAAAGGCAATAATTTTGAGAAAGAGGAAAGGAGGAAGTGAGGCAGGGGGGATGAAAACCAATCAAAGTTTATAGTTGAAAAGATAAAAATTCCCGTGTGTCAACCATCTTGGAAACTGTTGCTTCAGCCATCACTTCTGCCTTGTTTACTTCCTTTAATAAACCAGGGAAAGAATTTTGTTTATAAAGTTAGCCAATACTTGGAGCTTAAAGCACTTTTCTTAAAAAGGCTCTTTGAAAAGCAAGAAGAAATGTGGAAAATTTCTTTCCAAAATGTTTTAACTTTTCAAGAAAAAACATTCCAAGTCATTATCATCTCAGCAACTATCTTTTCTTTCTCCCTCCCTTTTTTCCTTTTTTCCCGAGGCAGGGAAGGGAAGAGGGAGTTTTCCTCTCTTGTTAACCAGTGAAAAAAATAACACAACTGTACTTTTAAATCAAAGAAAAATTGAAAGAATTATAAAGAAAAGCATTTGGAGATTTTCTTTTGCCACATACTTGTAGCATTTTTCTGGCCAGTTCTAGTTATTTAGAGCTGTGGTGAAATCTTTTTATGTCTTTTACACTACATATTTTTCTCTGAAAATTTTGGAGCTTGAAAATTGCCCCGGGCACCTTCAGTTGGTGCTGA
Organism: Calyptomena viridis; assembly: GCA_013390005.1. Lineage (NCBI taxonomy): Eukaryota > Metazoa > Chordata > Aves > Passeriformes > Eurylaimidae > Calyptomena > Calyptomena viridis. The sequence goes on along the minus strand of WEIV01028238.1, from coordinate 125,368 downwards.
GCCTGCAAGGCCTGTATTGCTCTCCAGGAGACTGAGAGCTCTAGTGCCTGACAGTAACTCGGGGGGACTTTTGCCAGTCCAGAAATGGCCTGACAGATCCTCTTCAAGAGAGATGCTCTTACCCTTCCTTGGGTTAGACATGTCACTGGTGGTAGCAGTGCCTATGTGTAGCATGGGCACATGGAAATGGTTTAGAATTGCTCTCTGAAAACTTTTTGTCAAAATACTGTTTCCTTCATTTTTTTTTAGACCTGGGTGTATTCCAGCATCAAGAAAAGGGTGGTAATCAACAGCACTCAGAACCATAAGAAAAGTATTTCTTTCCTTTTGGCTTCTGGGAATTGCAGAGCAATCCTCTCCTGTGGGGACTGCTGGCTCCAAAATGGACACGGTGCTTTCGCAACCCAGAAGAGAAGCAGGGGATATCGGCAGGCCAAGTGAGTGGCTGTGATGAGATGTCTGTGAACATTTTGTGGGCTGGAATTTAAGGTGAGGGAACTGCTAGACATATATCTGCATTTGAAAGTTGGGTGCATCTTTACAGGGGCAGCAGAAAATTTTGGAAATGGAGTACCATAACTCCCTCTGGACAAGCTCTGCTGGCTGCTAGCTGTAGGATCAATATCAACCCTGTGATATGTACACAACTACTGCAATCTAATTGATACACATGGACAACAGATACGCTTTTGCAAATCAGCTGTGATTACCAGGATCTCTCACAGGACTCAATAAACAATGTCTGGCTTTGGGGCCACAGAACACACACACGGCTACACAAACCTCCCAAACAATTTTCCACTCTGCCACCCAGGCTCCATCAGCCAAAAGATTGTAAAAGAACATGTGACAACACAAACAGCTTGGGTTTAGCCAAAAGCCCAAAATACAAAAATTCTAGCCTGGCACAGTCTGCATTCAATTCCCTGCCTGCATAGGGAAACATTTTCCAGGTTTATTCTTCAGCACCCTTTGAAACAAGAAGAGATCTCCTGTCCTCCATTACCCAGGCACACTCCATCCTTCCCTCCATCTCCTCAGAACTGAAAACTCGGGTCTTGTGGCCCAGTATAGACAGTCAGATGGGAAATCACACATTGCACCTTCCTTCTCCATTTTCTCTGATGCCAGGGCACTTCCCCACTACCCTGATTTACTCATCGAGGTGTTGAGGATAGTTTGCTCTGCTAACTTCAGGAGTCAGGCAGCATTTCCTGAACCAGAATGATGGTTTAAGTAAGGTCCTTTTACTGACCTCTCCGTGACACCGTGCTCATGAATAACCAGGTCTGTCGCTGCCCCTCATGCTTAATTTTCTCTGAGGAAATCTTCTGTTAAGGGGCAACAGTTTTCCATTTCAGTGTACAGCACTACCCAGCTGCTTGTTATTTCACTTGGCTGAGCCTGACAAGCTAATGGTATGTTTGATTTGCACTACCAGTTCCTGCTAGAGACATCATAACTTTTATTACAGACGTGGTTCTTGTTAGAGACTCAGTTGTCTGCAGAAGTTAAAAAAAAAAAAAAAAGCACACATTTCAGTCAGTTTACTGGTTAACTCATTATTTGCAAGTGCTGTGCTGGCATCTAGCACACAATCTGCTGCATTTCTTTTTAGCATGTTTCACTGTTATTTGTGCTACAAATGGAGAGATCATTCTAGCTTTTCTTTTGATATGCATTCCCTTTACTGTCCTCAATCCTTTGAGGTTGATCATGCTTCTGATTGCTAGAACATTTGCTGCAAACTTTCTTAGACACTGTACAGAATTGCTACAGGGGGAGAAAATGGGTAAAGAGAGAAGATAAGCAAGAATAAATCTAATGGGCAATTTCTGTCTTTGTTTTCCTGCTCAGTGTGGATAAAGATATCAAGTATGTTTACAGAACTTACATGTCTGCATTCTTTTTACACTGCCAAAAGTACTGCATAAAACCCTACATAAAACTAATGCAATACACTTCACAAGAATAAAAATAAAACCAAAAGGACAATACTATCACAGCCCTGCTTTTCTGCAAAATAGTGAACCTATATTTTAATGAGGAGACTGGTTGGGTTAAGAAAACTGTTTCCCCATAACATATATACAGCATCCACTCAGGACACAGCAGTACTCTACAAATTTTCCATCACACTGACTTGGAGCACCCTGATAGAAAAGTCTGTGTATCTCATGCTCAGCAGCCCAGATGGAAGGATCTCCAAGCCTAAGATTGCTTATGAAAATTTTGGCTGCACTTCCCTTCTGTGTCAGTTTAGTCGCCAGTAAAAAGGGGATGGTATTCACACATATCGCTGTGCTACAACTTTGTGTAAAATATATTTTGTTAAAATACAACATATACAAGCAAAAAATAAGTAAGCTCACAATGTTGGCTTTGCCTTGGAGCCAAAGTAGGTTTCCTATTTGCAGGACTGACAGTGCAAGACATCTATTTGCATTACTATCAGGGACTGTCAGTTTCTCATGCAGAATTTTCTCTAATAAAGGCCCTTTAAAGCTCCTGAACTCTTGATCCTCAAAACAGCCAGTCTGGGGAGCGTTTCTTCCAGTCTTTGAAGTCGCAGCACTCATAAAGCTGACCAGCGCTGTTTGTGGGTTTGTTTTCTTTCCATATCTCTCCTTTTCCTTTAAGACCAGACAGAAGATGACATTATTAGCAGGCTGCTCACAAGCACCTAGTAGTTTAGGGAAAGGCTTTTTATTTCTGCTTTCAAGCAGAGATGAAAGATTGTAAAAACCTCTCTTTTTTTTCTCCTTAGGGAATTACAGCTCACAAAAGTTCTTATAACTCCTTACAGCAACTATTTTACTACTCAGGGAGGCTATTTACTGGGTCACTTTCTTCCTGCAGCAGGCCTCAGTGTTAATAAACGGTGTCTGTGAGTTACTTTATGCTCTTCATACTTTATTTTGATCTAGCTGTGTGTTTAAGGAGCTAAAGAGAGTGTGTCTTGATGAACTACTTACACCAGAGTTTGCTCTAGGCCAAAATGCAGAGAGGGCTTTCTTCTGGGTTTTTTCTGAATTTTTGTAGGTACATTGAAATCTGAAAAATGGGGCAAGCTGCCAAGGTTGCTCTGTGAGTCTGTTAGCTTCTGCTCACTCAGCATTAACATCTGTCTTCACTAAACTGTTACTGGACCCCCGGTACACTGCACGGAGCAAGTTCCAGAGGCACTTATAGAAAGCAGAGCTCAGGGAGGGAGAGAGAGCCATGTCCTTCAAGTCCCCAGCTAATAATACTTTTTCAGAAAAATTAAGGCATAGATTTACTGCAGAAGGCTCTGTCCCAGATCTGTGTGCCAGTGAGTCTTAATATCAAAAACAACCATGAAGGAGAGATGGTAAGATTGTAACAAGGGGCTCCTGTACCTGTATTCTACCTTAGCCTTTTACCCCATTCAGAAGGTTTCATAAAATACAGCAAAGATTTTTTTCTCTTTCCAAAAAAGTCAAATGATTTTAGTTCAGACTAAAAGTGCAATATCCCAGGAGATGTCCTGAAATGAAGCACAGAGGCATTACAACACCAAGATCTTCGCTAACACACCCAAAGCAAGGCAGTACTGTGTGCCTCCCTGGTGAGGTTGCAAAATACCTTTGTACCTAATTAATGTCTATGTGTCTGTCCTTCAAAGAAACCGATTCTGCACACATGTAAAGCACATGAGTCTTACTCAGCCCCTTTCAGGTTCTATCGGGGAAGAGAGAGGGGACAAATCACATAAACCCCTCATAAACCAAACCACATAAACCCTGGTTTCATGTCTCACATAAGACTTGTGTGCACTCACTGAGGCTGTGCTTGTGGTAGCACCTGGCAAGTCAGAGAATTCAGGGTCACATCCTTGAGGTAAGAGCAGCATCCTGCTCTGCAGTGTGTGCAAAACTACACAAGCTACCAGCACGTGGTAAACAGCAGTGTACCTCTGAAGGCACAGCTTCAGCACAGGCACTATCCCATTTTACAAACTAAGGTCCAGCTTTCCATGAGCTGACTAAGTTCCAAGTTTTCCTTTGTGTACTATGTGCTTACATGCCTGCCATACAATCAGCAGTGCCTGGATTTGTGGATTTATTGGCTGTGACCAGACACAGGCTAAGTAAGTAAACAGATTAATATGTATTAACATACTGCATTTGTTCAAAGTTCAGAACTTGTGCACACATGTGAAGGTGGTATTTATCCACGGTTCTTACCAAGGGAGCTGATTAAAAACAGGATCATGCAAAGTAAGCAGTGCAGTAAAAAAGACAGCATTAAAACATTTTTTTAAATTGAAATAGCCTGAATAATGGTTACCTGATTTAATGGCTCATCAAACTATAGCTCTCACATAATCTTCAAGGGTTCGGTGGTTTTATGTTGTAACTTGTAGCTGATGCTGCAAGAAGTGAGAGTTCTTATGAAACTGTTTCTGTATTGTTACCCATAAGAACCATGCCTAAGAGAAGTCATAATGCATCGTGTACGAAAAACGAAGAGAAAGGACAGTCACCCTCTAATGGAAAAGAGGTCTCCAGAGTCAGGGACTTATTAGTATAGCATCTGGTTTTTTTAAGGTTTTTAAGGCTTGTAGTCTTGAAACATTTGGCTATTTTCTGTCTATATCTGATGAAGAGTAAGATAACTAAGCTCCCATTTTATAATAGCAATAAAAAGCTTCAGGTGTATGTTAACACTGTCAGAGCTATGGGTATTAAGTAAAGCAATGTGAGCTGCTATCTTGCCCCCCTCCCAGCAGGGCTGAGCAGACCCCTCAGCTGGGCTCCCTGCAGGAGAGATGCCTTCACAGGGATGCATTGCCCAGGCTAAAAATAAGAGGTTTTTAGTGTTTTTCCTAAAGAAAACTTCACTTTCTGTCACATAATTTCAAATCCAAAACTTAGGATGCATCAGAAATGAAACAGCTTTTACAAGAGAGGATATCCTTGGAGATTGGCATTGCAGCGGATGCCTGGCCCTCAGCCTGGGGAACAGGCATCTGTCCCCCATGAGCCATCAGTGAAACCCTGCTGCTGAGGAAAAAGAAAAAAATCTTCATCAGGAAAATTATAAAAAGGAATTTCTTGTTGAAAATGTTTTTGCACAGATTTTTCCAGCAGTCTCTCAGCTGGTCTGCCATGGAGGAGGCCAAGAGAAGCTAGATGATCAGAGATGCAGCCAGCCCCAGTGCTCTGGGATGTAATGACCAAATTTTTTACTTCAGGTCTTAAAAGCAAACAAACAACCACCCCAAAAAGCAGCCACTTGTTTTAGTACCTAAACAGCAGTTCAGGTCACTTGGTAATTTAGTGCTTAGGTTTTTACTAGGTGTGCTATGTGACACTTACATTTCAGGAGCTGTGATTAGGCTGTCCTGTCCCCACCAAGCAGCTGCTCAACTGAACGGACTCTTACAAAATGGAAAACCTCACCATTTATATATAGGCATTTTAAGTATTTGCAGACTTTTTTCTGTTTCTCTTCTCAGTCCAGACTAAACTTTGCAACTCTTTTATGGGGTTTAAACTTGAATTTTTAAGCCAAATTAACGATTTAGGATATATACTGTCAGGTCTCCTAAAAAGCCTGGCTACCAAAGTAGGAACATAGCATCCTGTATTTCTCTCAGTCTGGGACTGACTTAACTGCAGCTCTTCTATGCCTTGTAAGTATCTTTACAACCCAGAAGTTAATCTGTGTATCTTTCTCAGAGCCCCCCAAAATATCTATTACTACGTGTGCTGGTTTTGCCTGGAATAGAGTTAAATTTTTTCAGAGTAGCTGGTAGGAGCTGTGTTTTGGATTTGTGTTGAAAACAGTGTTGATGACACAGAAATGTTTTTATTATTGCTAAGCAGGGCTTGCACAGTTTCAAGGCCTTTTCTGTTCCTCACTCCGCCCCATTAGTGAGGAAGCTGAGGCTGCACAAAGAGTTAAGAGAGGATACAGCTGAGACAGCTGACCCCAACTGACTAAAGGAATATTCCATAATGTATGACATCATGCTCAGCAAATAGGGCAGGGGGAAGAAGAAGGAAGAAAGGGGACATTTGAAAGAATGGTGTTTGTCTTCTCAAGTCATCATTGCAAATGATGGATCCCTGCATTCCTGGAGATGACTGAACACCTGCCTGCTCGTGGGAAGTGGTGATTGAATTCCTTTTTTTTCTCTGCTTTCAGCATGTGGCTTTTGATTTACCTGTTGAGTAAAGCAAAGTAAGCAAGTGGCTACGTGGGGCTTAGTTGCCAACTGGGGTTAAACCACTACACTACAACAAAGTCAACAAAGAGATGGAGGAAAACACATCTCAGATTGTCTCAGGCACTCCCCTGGGATCTGAGAGGACCTGAAGCTAGGTGAGAATATAAAAGCAGGTCTCTCACATCCTGGAAATCATGTTCTATGCTATTTTCCTTGCAAACTCTGAGGCACTAAGTATGCTCTGTGCCTGCCAGCTGGCTTACACACCATGAGCAAGATAAGACAATGGCCAGGTAGGCAAAGGCTTATCTGCAGTTCCCTGGAGCCTGGTGATGCCAGGATCAAGGTGAGATGCTAGTGGAAATGGAGATGCTGTGGAGACTTTAGGCATCTACAGGACCGAACAAAGTCACAAATGTTTTTTCTAGGATCTGACTGTTGAGTTGAAATGCTTGAGGTGGGACTCAGATGTTCATGGTGGATCTAGCCTTTACCAAACCTTAATCTTAGACCAGTGAAAATGTAAGCCAATGTAGCTTCTGACTGTATCACCTGGAAATACGCAGAGTTTGGTTGTGACTTCATAAAAAGCCTATGACACCATGAGCACTTCTGGTCTGTCTTTTTCAATTAAGCATTTAAGAGTTTCCCAAGGTAAATATTAATACTCCAAAAAGGAAATACTAACATGCACAAAATCCTTTCCAACCTTTCTGCTTAAATAGCTATCATTTTTTAGTGAGGTCACAGCATCCAGTTTTCTATAATAAAAAATAAGCAGGATAAGTAGTTTTACTCCTGTCAAAACTTGAATGCAATTTTATGTTTTTCTTTGACTTACCCTATAAATATTTTTACTACAACATTCAAAGTTTATGAGATCTCTAAGACTTGTAAAGAGGTTGAGTAACTGGAAACCAAAGGCTAATACCTACCACAGGGACTTAGGGATTTTTCTTCAGCAAGCTATTTATTAATATTAACAAAGGGTACTTTACTGATGATCTGTTTACAAAACTGAATATTATTTTACCTTTCCATTCCAGTGTAAACAAATCCATGAAGAAAGAAAAACAAAGACCAACACCACAATGTCTGACAGTGTTGATCTTTTCCCAGGTTACAATTTTCTGGCATTATCCCTTGAGCTGAGCTTCTGCAGTTGAATTACTTCTGAGTCCAAGTGGAGCTTAGGAGCTGCAAATCTCAGCCTCGCTGAACCAGAGGAAAGAACAGAGTTAACCACTCTATGTGGATGCCTTTGACAAGCTGTGTCCTTTTCCCTGTTCATGAGTCACTCGCTAGGAGACTTTATCTTCCCTAATGCCTTCGCTATCTGTAATTACAGTTGCAACAGTTATCCACCCTTACAAGAAAGTGTTACCGTGCCTGAACAAGATCAGGAGGAGCTGTGTCACAGGTCAGGAGGTGGAAGATGATCTGCTCGTATCCACCGTGGTCACAGGAGAACATGCATGTTTCAGCTCATCTTCCGGCACAGCCGTGGAGAGCTCTGTGTCACTGCTTACTTGCTAGTCACTGTTTTATTTCTGCTCCCAAACCATGATTTACTGACTGAAAATTAACTATTCCAAAAAGTTTGTGCAAGCAGGCAACCCAGCCTTTTGTGCAAACATTCGTGGATAGCCATTAAACAACTAAGGAGCCCAATAGAGCAAGGAGTCAAAATATTCACACTTTGGCAGAGCTCAGAGCCTGTCACCTTTGGACATCCTCCTTCTGGCTGCCCTGTCTCCCAACCACCTTCAGCACCTTGGGAAGCCCACCATGCAAATGCACTCCTGAAGATTGCTGCTCACCCAGAGCTGTAGCTGTTCCAGACTGTGTTTAATCCTCCTTTCTTATGGATTAAGGAATTAGACTTAATAGGGACTGAACCTTTTTCAGCTATAAAACCCACCACTGGACTGATCACATAGTTACAGCTCCCTACTTACCCACACGTCTCCTGGGTAGATGGGGAACTAAATCTGATCAAACATCTAAAAAAGAAGATGAGGATCTTAACTGACCAAAACCCAGAAAAATAATCAAAACTGCCTCCCTTTATATGCAGTTAGCTCCCTTTGTAAGCAAGTTCATTTGTGGTTTGTTATCATCCTCTGTTACACATCTTCTCAGCTGGTAGTTTACTTCATCTATACACAAGACATGCATCTCAGACCTCCACTTTCATGCACATTGCATGTTCAGTTTATGCTGTACATGCCTAAATGATGTACGTGGATATTTACTGATCTGCACAGCATCTCAGTAGAACACCACAGATAGCTTGTGTGGATGTGTTGGTCCTTTAATGGACTACAGACTCCAGCTTAATCTGAAATCAACTGCTTATCCTGCCTAAGGACCTCACTACCTCAGCTGCACAGCAATCATAGTCAGGCTTCCTGGTTTTCAGGCGGGAGAGCACTGCATATTTTACAGATGTTATTGAGAAAAAAGAACTGGAAGGGATTTCAAGAAGTAATCTGACCACTTGTGCAGTGTCCAGATCAAGTGAAAACAGAGCTTCCATGACTGACTTTGATTAAATCATGTAAAACTGTCCAGTGTTGGGACTTTGCCACTCTGATGAAGATTCTCATTGTTCAACCCTTAGTTCCTAAAGCTTCACATGAATTCATGTGAATCCAGCTCCTGCGCTTTCCACCTTGGCAGCCTAGATATGAGACAGAAAGTGGACTCTAATATTCTAAAAGGAAGGAGAAAATGAGAACTATATATTTTATAAGAAAAATATCATGTTATTTCAATTCACACTGGTTCTCTTTCAATGGTGGTCAATGGGAAAGGAGAGCAAGAGACACTCTAAAATGAACTTTTTCACCAAGGAAAGTGTTTGGGACTCAGCTTTCATGCCATGCTCTGATATGGTCAGTAAAAATGCCATGACTGGGGATAAGGGTAATGACTAATATGAGCACAGTTATGCCTGCACATTTGTGACCATGCAGATACATCAATTTTGGCATCAGCTTTCTGGAAGTTTTGATTCCATGGCAAATTAAGGAACCAGTGGAGGAAAGTGAGCAGACCTCAATCTGGAATGGTCTTTCTTAGCGTGGCTTCCCATCCTGAGAGAAGTCTTTAACAGGGATGAGATCCTGAGCCCTCTGGATGTGCCAGTCTTCTTCCAGTAGCTGTATAGGCATAGTTTATATCAAGTACTTGAAAAATAGATTCAGGAGTCATAGAAAATTAACCCAAGCATTGTTAAAATGATACATTTCCTCCTTCCTATTGGCATGTTAGTTCTCCTTTTCTTTTGAGGTTTTCTTCAGGACAGAAGAACACTTTGCAAACACTTCCCACCTTGTACAATCCTTCACATGAGAGCAGGGCATTTTGTTGTTAGGTGGCAGCATTCAGAGAGAAATTAATTGTCCTCACCACACTTCCCCTTTGTCCTCCTGCTCTTGGTGGTCCCAGCCCAGTGCAGATCTTTGGCACACGAAGATGGTTCAGACTCCAAAAGGCAATGAGAAGATGAGAGAAGGAGCAGTATTGCTACTAAGCTGGGTGGTATGAGCTGGGGCTTAAAGAGTAGTCCCTGGTGAGCAGTTTTGCCCTTCATGATCTATATCGAATAGGAGTGCAGCCATTCCATTACATTTTCATCTGGTACCTTTGAAACAGCAAAAAAACCACACTATAAAACTAATGGGATTCTGTGGTAATTGTTCTGCTACAATTAACATGCCTGACATGAAACACACTGAACTTTCTGGTTTCTCTGGTGCCCATTTCTTGGGAAGTGGAGTGAGAGAGAGAAAGAATGGGAAAAACTCCGGAAAGAAAATTATCAAGATTATCTGTGTGACTGATAATCATGGGATTTGATATCACGGGGAAATTAACATTTTAAAGATTGGTCAAGCAGAAAAAGAAAAGCTCTCTGCTTTTTCCAAAACAAGGAAGCATTTCAGTGCACACCAGCCTCTGCAGTCAGATGGCAGTGCAGGGCATGTTTATTACTCCTCTGGTTTGTAGAGGTCTTTGGTCTGCCTGGGGTTTGCATACTAGTCCCTGGATCTCAAGTACTTCCCCACCATGTTCTTCCTTGACTCGCAGTCAGCAATGCCATTTCCACTGGCTGCCCTGAGGTGTGTGTTAGGATTTTGGTGATTTTCCTTCAGACAGGACTGAACATGCCAGTTTTGGGAGAGGGCAACCAACTCTGGACTCTCTAAAGATGCCCATGTAGGGCTATTGTGTTGGCTATGAATTCACTATTTTTTCTGGGTTTGCAAAGGAGCATTTGGCTACCTGCCACTATTTAAATAGAGATGACATCTGGTCAAGATGACCAAGGAGAAGCAGAGAGCACCCAGGTACAAAGAGAAGCTGACAGGTATGAAGTAATGCGGTGAGGCAAGAGTGGGAGATCTGCCAAAAGAAAAATAGTAGTGTACCCATGAACTGAAAACAAACATGTTCCCTACAAAGTGGAGCTATTCCTGGTCAGGAATATTCACTGACTGCAAAGCAGGCCCTAGAAGAAGAGATTTTGTTTTAAGGCACCTAATACACACTGTCTTTGTATCATCCTGTGTAATGCTACTAGCTAGACAAGCTGTCAGAATCTCCTTGTCCTTTGAACAGGGTCACTGAGTTTGTCCCGAACCTACTGACTTTCTTATGGTGTATTTTTGGAAGTCAGAAATATGACTGGTTTTCTCTGCATTTTAAATCCAAAAGACTCAGATGATTTGCCTCAAGCATTCTGAAAGAAAAAATAAATCTCCTATGGCTTCACATTACATATGAAGTGTTTCAAGCCCAGCACAGATTTGGGGTTTTATGTTTGGTGGCAAAGTTAGAAAACATTTCAGTTCAAATTTAGAATACAGTGTTCCCTATAACCTCAACCTCAAACTCCTTAAATCCAAATTTACTTCCTGATGGGCTCTATCCACAAAGTGAGCTAAATACCTAGCTGTTGCTTAAGTATTACTTTGGGTGACAAAGTCCAAAATTTAGACTCTCAAACTCTCACTCTGCACATCACAAGTATAGAAGAGCAAAGTGCTCTACATGCCTCAGTATAAACTTTCTGGGCATGCATTCCTAAGCATCCCAGTTTCTGCTACTCAAATTTTGCTCTTCATATACAACAGAGGAACTAATCTTGTCCTGAAGGAGATTTTGGATGACATTTCCCTCCCTTGACATCCAAATACCTTAAATTCAATTCTCTAGAGTCAAATACTATCTTGTCTATTTAGTGTAAATCGGGTGTCCATAAGAAAGGTCTACCCAGCAAAAGTTCCTGAGCATTTTCACAGAAAGTGTCTGAAATGGGCTCAAATCCCTTCAGGTTGGTTTGGGGTTTGAGCCAAGATGTCTGGCACAGCTGACAAGTGCTAACAGAACTGGAGAACCACCACAGACCTTTCAGCATCACTATACCACATTATGAGATATCTTACGTTATAGGCTTCCTTTTAGTGAGGAAGAAATAACCTGGATTCACCTGAAGGAGAATCTTTGATCTGGAGGAGAGGAAGTGAAAACAGAGATTCCTTTGTACTCAGTAAAGAAGAGTATTCAAGCTCAGTGAAGAATCCAAGAAAAAGAAATTAGTGTAGACATGTTTGTTATTTTGCCTCCATCTGTATATTTCCTGTGTTACCAAAATAACAAAATTAATTTAATTTCATAGATTTTAGAGTTTCCTTGGATCCCTTCGACTCTTCTTACCTGTGTTTATTCAACAAACCAACAGCTTCTGAATTCAAATTGTCCATAAGACTGGTGCTTCAGCAAAAGGGATGTTTAAGCTACTGTCTTTACTGATGAGAAGAGTAAAGCATGTGGATGCATAGCTTTAGAGGAGTTCTTTCTATCAGACTGAGCATTAGCTACAGGCACAGTTTCCCCTGTTTCCCCTGTTCACCAGGTAGCAGTATTGCTTCCTCTCTGGCACATTTCCAAGAAGCAGGAAGTCTAGTGTTGGTTTGCAGAATTGAGACTATTTTAAGGTCTCCAGGTCTCATACTGGCACTCACAGAGAATTTTACATCCATTTGAAGACAGAATCAAAAAGGCTAATGCTTGAATTGTAATAATATTCACTGACCTCATATCAGAGTCAACAAAAAATCTGCCAGGATTGTAGTATCCATGTAACTCAGGCATAGACTCTAACAGCAAATAGAATGGTATCCAGAACATAAGCTTGACCTCCATCACCAATTGACATGAAATAAAGGTCACGTCCTGCATCCCCTGTACTCAATGTGTAAATCCTAATTAACTTCAATAAAGAAGAGAATGGGCTCCAAAGAGTTAACAGCAGTAGGATGTAAAACAGAAATTAAATAAACTCTTAATCAAAAAATTTTATCTTATAGCCAGAGCAACCTCTCTGAAGTTGTACTGTTCAAAATAGGAGCAGAATTTCAGCCTCTAATGTTCACTGATACCATTTTAGATGCAAATTATGTGATCTTTTCAGTGCCAGACACAACACATTCCAGTGTGCATAACATTTTAGTTACTTATCTTCTATGAGTTGCAGGGCATAATGTTTTTCACTGTTTAGAAATAACTCAGCTCTGAGTCACCACTGAAAAACCCTGTTCTAAACTGGGTTTCCCCAAAGAACCTGGACTGTCTCAATTTGAAAAGTCCAAAGAAACCACAAAACGCGCTTTACAGCCCATAGTTTGTGTCTACTAGAAAGAAAGAGCAGATCAAGGCCATGCAAAGGTGGGGGTATCCCAGGGATCCCTGGTCTGGCAGAGACAACTTGACTGCATGGGAAGGGGCTGGAAACATATCCATGTTCTCAAAGTCACCGCTGTCATCCCCNAAAGTCATCGCTGTCATCCCTACCTGCTTCTTAGCAGCAGTGCATGTGCAGTCTGAAACCCTTGTCACTGATGCCAAGGCAGTCTGACTTGCACTGACTTTCAAAAAGGTCTTGCTTTTATCTCCCAATGTGCCTGTACTTAGCACTGCAGTGGGACATGTTACCCAACAGGTACTAGCAAGAGCAAGAAGGTTTGGGATGCAAACTTGGGTTTCCTGAATGCTGCACAGCCTAGTATTTCAGCTAAAGGACTGCCACACATGTCTTAGGCTAGTGAAGGCCTGCACAGCTTGCTTTATCGTGTTCCTCATTCTAAGGGAGACACAGCAAAGATCTGGCCACGAACTACACTATTGATACTCTTTTAAACGGTGAATCTTTCTACCAATACAAGCAGTTTTCTCCATCAGCTTGTTCATGCTGTAACTTTTGTGCCCACCAACTGGAAAATCTATGGATTCAGATGTCACACCTTCACCACCACGTTCACACCACTACCTTTGCAGGCAGAGGGATTGGAAAGAATTCAGGGAAAACTTTGTACTAGCACTGTCTCCTGTGATTCTTGAGAAAGCAGAGCAGACTGAGGCTGCACTTGCTGAGGCATAACTGAGATCAGGTTCCTTGTAACACCATGAAAGCTCCTGTAAAGCCTGGGAGGACAAGAAGCCTTCATGACACAGCCCTTTCCCTGCCTATCATATTACTTGAACTCTTTTGAAGCAAAGAATTTCTTCTTAGTGTTCCTAATGTGAAGCTACCAGTCAGACTGAGAATTGTAAATCCTTAGTATGTTACTACGGAAAAGAATAGCAAATATGATATTTGGGGGGGAGCTAGGAGGGAAGAAAAGCAAGACATCCTAACTAATTTATACCAAGGCAAATCTAATTCACTTTGACAGGTTTCTGAACTCAGAAATCTGTATAGAATAACTGTAAATAATATGCAAATAGAATGATTAAAGGAGAAGCATCAGGTCATGTCTATCCAACCTGAAAAATTTATTTTAAATAAACACTGTCTAAAATTTCAAAAGAGATTTACAAATCTGATTAGACAACTGAGTAGGCCATAGTGTTACTGACTAACTTGAGCAATTCAAAGTGAAGGTCTTTGCACCTGCTTTTAAGAGTTGGAGATATATGACTGGATTCTTTCTGTTTGGGAAGTGATTTACCATTGTGCCATTGATTCCTTTAGCAATTCATGAGCATTGCTTGGTGTTGAGAAGAAGATTGTCTTGCATAACAATCATTATTTCTTCAGGACTTTTTTCAGACTGGCAAGCCCTTTGAAGGAAATTTTAGTTTTGAAACTTTTTAATTAATAATTCATACTTTCCTTTAATAAAATATATATTCAATGCAGAAGTAAAAACAAAGAGAATCCCTTATTGTGAGAATATTGCATAGTTTTTTAAAATTCTTAGCAACTCAAATAAGAATTCATGAATTAAGAATGCAACTCTGCCAATGTTAGCCTGCATTGTTGCAAGTTCTAGCTTAGACAAAGTTAAAACTTCTGGAAATTATGTTCTATTGAGCACCAATAGAAAGATTTTGTACAACAACACTGCAGAACACGTCTAAAGGCATCTCATAAATCTGTGCTACATCAAATTTCATTCTTCCTTTAACTACCCCTGCACTAAAAGAGTAGCAGTAATCCAGGTAGGGCTTCAGCAGAGCAAAGAGGAAGACTCCCTCTCGTGACCTGCTGGTCACACTTCTTTTGATGCAGCCCAGGACATGGTTGGCTTTCCAGGCTGAAAAAGCACATTGCTGGATTTTATTCAGTGTTTTATCCACAAACACCCTGAAGTATTTCTCCACAAGGCTGCTTTCAGCCCACTCATTGTCCTGTCTTTATTCATGTTTAGGATTGTCCTGACCCAGGTTCCCTTCGGTCCATTTCTCCAGGCTGTTGAGGTCCACAAGCTTGGATGTTCTTGAGATTGGAGGAGATGAACCTTGCAAATCCACCACCTCTCCCAGACTCCTCTTCCTTACCTGTGTGCATATGTTAATGGTGGGCTTATCTCTGTCTTGTTTGTTTTCTTTGAGGTTTTTCCTCTCCAGTCCACCCTGTACCCCTCACTTGCCATCCTGGTCTACCCCTTCACTGTGAGTTGTCGTCTCTCTTTTCTGTCATTTGCTGTTTGAATGTCTCCTCAGGATGGTCAGCCTGTTGGCAAAGATGTTTTGCCCTGTTTGGTCATCTCTTCCTAGCAGTCCTTAATTCTCAAAGTCAAATCCCTGTTCCCAGTGCCATCTGTGCAGCCGGCTGCTGACCTCCAAGATCTGTCTAGTCATCCTCAAGCCCTTCATCCTCTGTGGCAGGATTAAGAAGAAACCAAATTGGTCCTTGGCCCCCTTGGGCCTTGTCCCAGAGCCATGTAGTCACTCTTGTCATGCTTCACATAACGTTTCGGGCCAAAATGAAAAGGTGAAACAAATGAGTCCATTTTCTGAAGCTGTTCATATTTCAAAGGAGGTGTAAGAGAAACAGAGCTGGGAACATGGATTTCATTTCCTTTCCTGTACTCAAAGATTTGACATTCACAGACTCTTCTGTTACGTTTGCAAATCTTCTCTTCTTGTAGCCCTCAAGGAAAAGAGAACAAGAAATGTGAATCCACAATTTAAACAAAAAACATTCCCTGCCATTAGCATTTCTTTGATGATCTTTTGGTTTATTGTTGTGCAGTAACTTCTGTATAATCACATAATTGCTACAACATTCATATAAATAATGCGTTTGGAAGAGAAAGTAAACAGCATGTCACATTCTATTCTCCAGTGATTTTAGTGGGACCCTCTGACTTGACTTTTGTGCAAAAGCTGCTTTTTTTTGTCTCAGAATAGCTAATGCCTGTTAATAAAGTTGAAGTAAACAGGGAAAATAAAAGCACTTTCATTTTATCATGAGATAGATTTGACGGGTCGAAACTAAGCCTCTCAGTTGAATTTACTACATGGAAAAACTAATGTGTCTTGTCTTCACTGTATGGTACCTCAGGAGAGCTAATGTGGATTAGCTATCACTATCAGAAAAGACAAATAGCGTTTGTAGCTCCCCCTCCTTCCCCAGGTCCTCTTGGGTTTTACTTTTATGCAAGTTTCTGGTAAAAGCTTCTAGGAAGTCACTGAACAGAGTTGCCCATGTCTGCCAGCTGTTTTGTTGCAGTACATGATAAAATTTTTCAAGTACAATCTTCTCTTCTTTTTCCTTTTCAAATACTTAGAGTTTAAAAAAGCCAAACCCTTCAGTATTTGGCACAATTTCAGCTACAAGATCTACAGCCAGTTTTGAAAACTGCAACTTAAAATGGGCTAATTTTACAGTTAGAAAAAGGTTGTGTCACTTTGAAAGAGACAGATACAGCTGGAAAGGAGACGACTGAACTGTGCACTGAAAGCATGAGGATTTTTCCTACATATTTGGGCCTGGATTTTACCAGGTTTTTATAAACAGGAATTTCAAAACCTTTTCTTACAGATTTGTTATGTACCGAGGCATGTTCTCTTTTGGTCAGTTTTAGAGCATAAGTCCACAAAGACACGCAGGAAGGAGGGTGTATAAGAAGAGGTGAAGATAAAATGTCTATATATATGAGGTCTTTATTTTGTTGAATATGTTCGCAACCCTACCAGTCCACTAGACACACAGGTAGGATCTGTCTTCATACAGCTTCCCAATGAATGCAAAAGGAGGAAAAGTATTAACAAGATTAATAAGACTAGCAATGGCATAGTTCAGTGCTATCTTCATCTAGATATTCACTGTCTGGTGACAAATTGAGCAACTTATTAATGTTAAATTACACAAGGCTTCCCAAAGAAGAAAGATAAAGCTGTAACCAGATAGAGCATCAAGCAACTCAGAAATCAGGAAGATCCTGAGAAAGCAAAGCATTTACCATGAGGAGTGCTGGGGAAGCAGAGCCAACGGTAGTCAAGAGTGGAGATGCCAAATGCAGGTGCCTGGATTATCTGTACATCTCTCCTGCATCAGAGAAAGGAGACCAGTGGAATAGTCTGATGACTCATTTAAGCATCCTGCCAAGCCAGGGCTATTCAAAAGGGCAGACTTGTGTGGCAGCAAAGAAAAGGCAGCTCTTGCATCTCTGTGCTTTACCCCACACCCCCAGTTCATTCCTTTTATGCATCCCACACTCTGCCTTTCTGGTTGAATCATTTCACTCAGTTTCCAGCACATCAGGATTCACTGAGGCTCCTGGGCAGCAGTACTGTATCTATCCCTAGTGAGTCTGGGGTGCTCAGAGGAGCTGCCTGGATATAGGCTGATTGAAGCTTTTTGGTTCTCGGGCAGTTCTATGGGTCATGAGCACAGTAAAACATCTTTCTGCTTGCAGTCCAACACAGACCATACACCCATGTCATGGGTACTCCCATGCCATATCATACTGGGAAACCACTTCCTGAGAAATGTCCTTCACATTTTAGAGCAAAAGAGAAATTCTCGCTTTGAATGCAAAAAGTTGCCCAGTTCATTCATCCCTGGTCTTTAGTGTTTTCCTGCTGCAACAAGACCAGAATCAGCATGTATTAATATCTAAGAATTCCTATTCTCCAAGCCTGCTTTTATATCGAGTCCAGCAGTAGCTCCAGCTATTACTGCCCACAGAAAATCAGAGTTTCTCTACTCCTCATGAGGCTTGTCCTAGATGAGAGTAAGAATGACTAATGGTAAAATGTAGGCAGATACCTAGACTTCCCTCTACATTACTGCTTTCACCAGTATGATCAGTGAGGGGGTGGAAAAAGCCTAATACAACTGCCTTGTGTACAGATAATTTGGGAAGGCATATGTATAAATGGAGTACCTAAAATTTCCAAAGGTTCTTCAGTGTTCTACCTATCTTTGTTGTCCAACTCATGGTATCACTAGTCTTTCTGGTTTTGTGAAAGCACAGTTGTGTCTGTCATCAGCTTTGGGTGATAAGATCAGATTTTGAACTTGGATGCAAACCACATGGTAATTCCCCGCTCTATAAGGAAAAGAAAGACAATAAAAAGCCCTCAGTACTGGTTTTGTTTCCTCTGAGCCTCATTAGGCACTTAGCCAGTGACTAGTCAGGTACAAAGGGGCAAGGACTCAGAAAAGGGCCTCAGAGGTCCTGCCTTCCATCTGTGAGGGGTAAGTGTGAACCGTAAGCCAAATTCATTTAGTTCCTTTTACGTAATTGTCAGCTTTACTCAAAGCGGTTTCTTCTCCTTGGTTGCAAGGGAAGACAGTCAATTGTTGTTCTATTCACATCATCACATAAACCCATCTGACAGGCATGACAGCAACCGCTTGCTAATTATGGAGCAAAATTTGCAGTGCAAGGTTTGTTGTGCCAACGGTCCCCAGAACAATCCTGGGATTGTTTTATGAGAAGATTGGGCAGTCAGGGTTGAGCACTTTTGCTTCAATTATCCCCATGTGCTGTCACGGCTTGGAGCTGCTCTAGTGGAATGAAGAGAAGAAAATAAATGAGCTCTGCTCCAACCCTGGGAGCAGTTGCTGAACCCTGAAGAGCTCAGTTGGTTGTATCTTTGTTAGTTGCTATTACAGATATTATTGCCTGGTAGTGGCACTGAATCTGAGGGCCCATTAGCACTTCTATGCTATGTCCAGGGATTTATGGCTCCACTGCAGGAACTCATCATGTGATGCCAGCTAAACCCATTTCTCTAACTTTCACTACTTTGGGTGACCTAATAAAGTTCAGATATTGTTGGCATTGGATGTAGCTGGTTTGCTGATTTTATCGAGAAAAGGAATTGATTTGTGAGTGACAGGTGACTAACAGACATTAACATTCTCACTGGGGTGGAATTAAGAAATATCAAGGAATTAACTGCTTAATGTAGGAATCTGAATGATGTGCAGATACCTAAAATTATTATTGTAAAAGAAGAAGTGTAACCAGCTAGTCATAATTCACAATTATTCTTTCCCAGAATATTCTGAAAGAAAACTAATTCCTTCTGAAGTTACTGGACTCCACCTTCTCAACTTTTTACATGACCTGGGTTTGCAATGCACTTTCATGAGCCTCAGCTGTTTATGTTGCTCAAGAATTTCCTCTCTGTGACCTGACTTGTGTGTCTGTCATTTCCAACAGAGATTCAGTCATAAATTGGAAAAATAAAACTTGGTGGGCACTATGTTGGTTTCTTGCAGCCAATAAGCTTTTCTAGAACGTGCCATCCTTTTGCAAAAACCAAGAATCAAGGCCCCTCCATGGACCTTGTCAGATACACAAGTCTGACTAACCTCCACGTCTGACTAACCCCAGAGTCAGTTCATCAAGGCCCTCTCCCACCACAACTTCTCCTCCCACCTCTACTCCTCCTACTACCCCTCTACCCTCTGCAATGCTGAGCAGGTCACAGCAGGACCAGTTCAGCTTACTAGTCCAGCAGAAAACTATTCCACCCTTCTGCTGAGTTGATCTTCTAGCAGATGGCACATTGCATCAGCTCACCATGCTGTCAGACAAGCCATCGCCAGAGGATCTCAACCAGGGGTGACTGTGTGAGCATGCCTGTTGTTTGGAGCAAGATATGAGATCATTCCCCAGAAATTTTACCCACTCTCTTGCCTCTACAGATTTGCAGCACAGATTTGGACTTCAGGGAGAAGCATTTGTGACACAGGTTCACCAAAAGTTTACCTAGAGTCCTTCAGAGCAACGTAACTCTACAATAGCAACAAATATTCTCCGCCACAGCCTGAAAGAACTTCTGAAGGAGTTATTCCTCTCTTTCATGGATGTGAATCATGTGACATGGGCCATCTTAACTACAGGCGAGCAGGATAACTAACCTTCTTCCACAGAGATTATTGATGTTCCCACTGGAAAGGTTTTGAAAAGATGGAAACAATTCTAGAAAATCTAAGGTTTCAATAAATTTGAATTTTGTAGCAGAACTCTCTTTTTACCCATCCCCAAACCACCATGCCCACAGATGCAACCTTTTCAGAAACATCTTCCAAAGGTCTGTGGCATTGATAGAAGACAGGTGGGAAAGCAAGGAGGAAGGAAAAAAAAGGTCCAGTGAGGAACACAAGTCTATCTTCACCCTAGAAGGATCTTGACTGCCACTTCAAGTGGCAACCCAGACCTTCACTTCCCTCTCCTCCTGGTTCCTCTGCATCTTCCCCTCACCTCTGTCTGTTGTACACTGTGTTACGAGCACACGAGAGCCAGCTTAGTTGAGGAACAGTCCCTTTGCTATGTTCAGATCAGTTCACTGCAAGGCCTAACTACACCAGTGCTGAGGCACCACCGAACAACCATCAGGTCTGGAGAACAGAGAGCTCTGACTTGTGCTTGTTAGATTAAATCAACCAGAGAACTGCAAACCAGGTACTCACACGAGGTTAAAAGAAAGCAGTTAATTGTTCTTTAATCTGGACATCAGAAATATGATGAAAGTCAGTAGCTGGAATTGGTTCAAATTCAGGTTGAGAGTAGGATTGAGTCCACTGCGGTGATACAGTATTCTGCAATATGCAACCCCTTCTCAGCCAGTTAACCAGCTATACTCTGTATGAAGTATTTGAATATTAGGGGAATTCCGAATACTTTCTGGCCCATGAATGCTTAACCAGAAAGAGTTATGGCAGCATCTGAAAATCCTGTGGTTAGGACATATCTAAGAGATCATAACTCAAACCTCTGCTCAAGGTGTGGTAGGAGAGGAGCTCCAATCTGGTCTCCCACACTCCCAGTGGGGACATTAAAAAGTTACTGGATAGCAGGAAGGAAGAAGTGGGATCTCTGTGTTCTTGTATGATCGTGCATCTTACAATCAACTCCAGAGACAAGATGGGCAGGGAATTACACAGTACACAGATTTACATGAGTTGCCTATGATATGAGGGCACATCTGTGTGGATCTTCTCTACCAGTAAAAACCACAAACATTGACAAGTTTAGGAAGCAATGGATCACTGCTCTGGAAGCACCAGCATGTGCGGGTCTTAAGAATGTAACTGGCACTTTGTATACTGAAGTCCCCCACAGGAATCTGGCCAAGACCATATTTAGTGGTTTTTGTTTTTAAACACACAGACACAGAAAGTGTACAGCTGAGTATTTCAACAGTGTACCTACAGCGGATGTGGACTGTGTGGGCTGGGGGGGGTCTTAAAGCAAAAGCCTGGATTCTTTCTGAAAAGCACACTCCAGTTCAGCCAGAGGTTATAGGCTTCATACAGAAATTCCTCAGCTACAATCTGTGTTTTAATGCTGGAGGTCAAACCACCCTCATAATAGTACCTCTTGTCTTGTATAGATTATATGACATTTAAGAGGGGAAAGGGGGCACTCGAAGCTAAATCTCAGGATACTCCAACGTCTGATAGTGTACAGGTCTGGCAAATGGATTTAGACATACTTAACAAGAACACTTCAGTTTTCAGTCAACCTCTAACTGTTTTATTGCTGGTGTGAGGTAACTTCAGGGTTAGCTTTCCCCAAAAGCTGGCCCAAGTAGAGTTTTTCCCCCTACGAGTTAAAACAACTTTTAACCTAGTCTAAACACACCCTAAGGTGCAGACCAAGATAAACACACCATCCCAAAAGACCACTGAGGTGTTTCCCAAGTGGGTTCCCCCAGAAAGAAGCAGTGCTCTTGGGGTGACACAGACCTCTTCCCACATAAGGGGCAGATCTGCAATGGGATGTTAAGGGGAATGTGGCAAAATGAGACAGCTGGATCATGCCGACTTGCTTAGCTCTAGGAGGAAGGTGTTCACACCAGTCTACCAGATTTCCCTCTGAATGTTGATGTGGAGGGAGGATTTAAAGCAGATGAGGGGGAGATACTTTGTGGTCTTGTCAGGTGATCTCTGAGAGATCATCAGGGTGGGCAGGATCATAGAGGACCATGCATGAGAAGGCTACAAGGAGAAACCAGGATAATGGTGGTGCAAGATTTCAACATATGAAATGAGGGTTGAAAGACAGAGTAGGACAAAGCAATTTACAGCCTTACAGGTATAGACCTGAAGTTTGGTTTTCTCCATCTGCAGCTGGCATCTGCACCACCATCCAGAGAAGTGGCTACACTTTCTGAAGACTGCTAAATTATCTTGGTGTTGTCAAGTTCACATAGTACTTGAGCAAAAAACTGCAGCAATGCAGGGCACAGCACAAGACTCTGAAGTCAGCTGCCATCCTGGGGAAATGCTCCTGCAGTTAGTTTGGCCCCAGCGTGCAAGGTAGTGACTTCAAACTCAGGTGCATCAGCGGTGCACACACACGCGGTTTGCTTAAGAGGACAGTGGTAGATAGGAGAGAAAAGAGCATTTCAGAAAACAGCAGCATGAGTCTGTCCCATTCTTGATGTATGTTTGGAGCTGTCAAGGCCACAGAGCTGGAGTCTGTAGTAATTAAAACATAAAATGAAGCCCTGGGTAGATGCTGGGTTGATAGCATGTCATAAGGCCCTTTTTCTGAGTTGTTTGAACAGCTTACAGTTTTCCTATAGTTATTGCTTATTCAAAGATGATTGTGGAATTATTTCCATGAGTAATTCTTGGCCGCTGTATCCTTTGCAAGCAGTTCACTGCAGCCAGCTGATAGCTGAAATTCAAGACTGGTCACACAGCTCACTTGTTCTGCTGCACAGCAGATCGTGTCCCAGGATTGCCAGCACCGTGTCTCCTCACTCCCCATGGACCAATACTGTCAGGCTGGGACAGCAGGACAAGTCCATTGCTGTTCCCTGGCCACACAAGTGCCAACATAGCATTTTGCAAATGTGGGATGGAGTTTTCCTGTGTGCTTTTAGTAGCTACTCCCAGCTCACTCTTGGGATGAGTTGTCCAGGCAGTAAATGTGCTTTGAGCAGTAACAAGGAAGACAAGCACCACAGGTTGCCAGCTGAACCCTGAGTCGTGGTAAAAGCTAGTGTCTCTGAGCAGGCACAGGCAGCACAGTACAAGATCAGATGAGAATCCAAACTGAAGTGGAAAGTTAACCATGCTGTTGAAGAGAAGCTCTGTCAGCTTCCTAGGCTCAGCAGTGTGAACAGATGCATGCACGTGAGAACCGCAGAATTTGTCAAAGATAACAGAGCCTTAATGGGAGACAGAGTAAAATAAGATCAATACATGCAGACAGTAGATGCTGCTTTCAGGCTCCTTTCACAAAAAGCTGGACTATTTTAAATAATTCTTCAAATATACCTAGGTTATTAATTGCAGTCTGCATGCTGTACAAGGAGACAGATATAAGACCTGTGAGTTTCAAAGCAAGGACATCAGGAAGAAGAATAAATTGGTTCAGTGTGGAAAAGTGTCACTATTAGATGATGCAAATAGTGTGCTTGTTTCCCCAGCAGCTTTTCCAGCTTCTGTGCTTTGAAGTGTTTCATTTTGCAGTCTCAACTGCACCCTGACATTCTGAAATTAAACCAAAAGCTCTTCTATCTTAATGAACTACAGGACTTAAAATTATAATTTTATTGCATTTCCTATCCTGGTGAGGTTAACTAGAGTCTGGAAAGTGCACACTGCCAATTAAAGATCATTAGGGAAACATTTGGAAGTTACACAGCTTCCTTAGACTTTTACCTTTCCTTTTGTGGCCATTCAGAGGAAAAACAGGTTTTCTTAAGCAAATATAAAACTGTTTGAATAAATATACTATCTATGACAACTCCACTAGTACTCTAAGGGTTTCCAAACCCTTCTCTTCCCTCTGCCTTCCTATGAGTCCTTCCAAACTTTATATACCCTATTATGGAGGCTGTTGGTGGCTTCCTGGAAAGCAAGACCGAGACCAGTTGTGTAAAAACAAGGAAGAGATTAGCAGGCACCTGGGAAGACTGGAAAGCTAGTTAGCTTTGTCCTATTATTCTGTCCCACCTACCCTTTCTTGCAGTGCATCTACAGTCCATTCCTCTCTCCATAGTTGGCATTGGGCTGCATAGAGCACGCTTGTGCTCTGCTCCAAGGATGCTGAGTGACCCACTGTCACTGCCTGGCAGCCTCTGCCTGTTGAATTCAGCTCCTGTTGAGAACTGCCTTGCCAAAACCTTTTCCACACTATGATGGAAACCAAGTTAGAAATAACTCAGGAGTTGGGAAGATTTCCCAGAGCTTTCATTTTGTGAAGTGCTTTGCTGCCAAGCTGTGTTATTCACATCTTCTTGGAGATCTGTAGAATGATTTTTTTAATGCATTTCCCTCTGAGGCAAGGAATGAGAGATATAAAGTCTAACGCTTGTAAAATCTTTGTATTCCAATGTAAGGGTCAGCAAGCTAAG
Organism: Calyptomena viridis; assembly: GCA_013390005.1. Lineage (NCBI taxonomy): Eukaryota > Metazoa > Chordata > Aves > Passeriformes > Eurylaimidae > Calyptomena > Calyptomena viridis. Next base: position 101,040 of record WEIV01028238.1, on the reverse strand, counting down.
AAGTACAGTGATTAGGAAGTGGAGCTGTCATCAATCATGTCATATTCAGGTATGTGGGATGAGCCTAACGCTTCTGACAAGGTCATGTTCCCTGCTCCACTTCTCCATGGCTGCTGTGTCTGGAACTTTTGATTACCGGGTAGGAGCAAGCTTGCACTTTGCACACTTATCACACAAGGTGCTGCTGTGCTGTAGCTAAACATGAGACTAGGGGCCCAGGTCTCCAGTCTAATGTCTATGCTGGCCAAAGAGGTTGTACAGCATTCACATCTCCTTTACTCTCCATATACATGTCTTAGAAAGCAAATTCTGCAGCATGGGTTTATAGAAGATCATAATTGGTGACAGGGAGAGCTAACACTCACTGTTGGCCTTGCACAGCAAAATAAATCACAGCCTAACTGGTCTCTATGAAGTGTTCAACAGCAAAGAATCACCATATGAGAAGAGGGTCTGTGTCACCCAAAAGCAAGATCAAAAGCTTGGACTACATGGTCCAAGCTAGTGCCGTGTAAAAAATACAAAGGGACCCTTTTCCTCCAGGTCAGAGAGTGGTGGAGGAGAATCAAAGGAGAGCCTCCAGAAATGGTTCTTTATTTGAGGGAGGCACCACTACAGGCATCAATCAGACTGCCATTGATCCTTTCATTGGGTTAGTGCTGGCCTGGGAGGAGAAACATGGACTCCTTCAGACTAGAAAGCAAAGCAGACAGTTGGAAACCTATGTTAAAAATATGTGTATAAAAATCTCTGCCACTGATTGTTTATACACAAATCCCTTGCAAAAAAGCATTTTCTGCTGTCAGATGTAGTTTAGTGGTGTGTTTGACAGAGATGCCTTAATGGTTGGACTCGATGTTCTCAAAGGTCTTTTCCAACCTAATTGATTCTATGACACTATTTTATGAAAAAAATCACATAAACTTGTTCTCAGAGCAAGTTAAAAAATAAGTGAGGTGAAGAAAGGGGGGCTTGGAGATCTGGTCTTCACAATCTACAGCCGTGTGTGGGCAGTGGAAAAATACTACTGAACAACTAATTACCTAAAGCATTGGATAACAAAATCCTGATTTAAATATTTGCAGGAGGTAGACAGAAAGGTGCCAGCCTGAAGCTTGCAATTACTTTTATTTCTGGCAAGAATCAAATGTACTTCTAATAATAACTATGGGCACAAAGTATTAGTCAGAAAAGCAGAGGATACTCCCAGCAGGGAAGAACAAAATAGGTAGGAAATGTCCTGATGTGGGTGCACCAAGGTAAAGGGCAGTTACTTCAGGGATGGGACTTGTGCAATAGAATGGCACTGGCAAAGCAGCCCTGCCCTCAATCCCAGGGCAGAAAATGGTCTAGGGCACTCTTTGCTCCTGGGGGCAGCAAGGCTGGCTGAAAACTTTCTGTAAGCACATTGACTGTCTTCTTCCCCCTGACCTGAGCCTGCAAAGCTTGTGATGCTGATCAAGAGAGAGACATATCACCCCTGAGGGACCATGGGGCCACTCTTCAGCTGCAGTAGTGTTGCTTGACTTTGTGGCTGGTGCCACCACAGGGTGGTTGACAGTCCCTTTGCCATGGCAGAAGGTTTTCCTTTCCTTAGGGAACTTTGATCTGGGCAGTGTGTTTCAATGCTATGACTCTTCCCACCTCACCCCTCACACAGACCTGATTTCTAAGTATGCTGTTGAAGAGACTGGGCAGACTGTGGTTTGTGGCAGACAGTCACACCCCAGCCTGGCCATCACTGAGCAGCGCAGAGGCTGAGTCCCCACTGCTGACACTTCTTCTCAGAGACAACATCATGTTGCTGGGCTGTCTGTCTCGGGTATGGTCTTTTCCAGGTGCTCTGCTGGGGCCACATGCAGTGCCTTCAGCCTCCCTCACTGCCCGATCCATTGTTCAATTGCTCTCCCAGTGATACTAATGACATTTTTTGAGTCATTCCACTTCTCCACCACAACATTCTCCTGTCGACTAGTTAACATGGTAATTATACAAAGAGCACACATCAAAGCAAAGCTGTCTTGGTACAGCAGTTTCCATATGCTGCTTACCCTGTGTGTCCCACAACCGTCCTATTTCCCTACCCCCTACCCCTTTTATTTCTGCAGCATCCAACACAGCCACTTTGTTTGTGCTCAGTGCGCTTCCCCATGCCATTGGCGACACAGCTTCCCACCCTGCTCGCCACCAACAGATCCCTATTTGATTGCTGAGGCATTAAATACATACACTTGCATGGGCATATAAAATCTGTGACCACATTAGCCACATTGCCAAGTTTAGGAAAATCCAAACTGAGTTATGGTGGGGAAACAAGTTTCCACATCAGCTGAAGAAAGAGTCTGAATTAATTGGAACACTCACAGGCTTAGATTTGGCTTCCAATGCCTTCCCAGCCCACACCTCTATCTGGACTGTGCAATTTTTCATTTGGGCTGTCTATCCCTGCTCTTGCCAGCAGGAAACCTCTGCAAGACATGAGGCTAGGTTGCCAGTGCATTTTAAGAGTATGGCCACCATGGTGTCTTCCCCAAGCTAGGTCTGGATCATAGATTCAATCCAACCAAAGTGACACTTCTTTGACTTCATTGGGACAAATTAACTATTCACCAATTACCAGAAGACCCATCTACAAAGGCAGCCAAACCAAGACATTTCACTGTTCTTCCATTTTACTTTTGCAAAACTTAGCTTTTTCATTCTTTGTTCAGTGGATGTATTTTGTGCCTACCAAAAACTCACCTTTACAACTCCAGCTACATGCATGTTACAAGAGGGTGAGTTACTGCACTGCTGTTTTTCCACATCCAGCTTCTCAGACAGAGCTAGACTTATAACACACTCTTGCTGCCGAAAGAGTTCATATCCCACAGAAGGAAGGAAAAGAAAGAGCTGCTCTGGGCCCTTCACAGCTCCCCTGCCTCCTCATCACACTCCTGGGAAAGCATCTTCCAATTTTCCATATCTCTCTGCCATCGGCTGTCCTGGATATGCAGTAGGTCCAGCCTGAAACCTGTTTCAGGCACAGGATGCTCTAAGCATCAGGTCCCAGGATTTGAACACCTCCCTGACTGCAGCACTTGCTGGCTGGGCCTCACTGGTTACCAGAAAATGACTCAAATGTGAGGATGCAAAGCTGAAATCCACCAGCCCTGCAAAAGTGCCATATGGGCAGGAAGTAGAGCAGGTAAATCTGTCAAAAGGCAATGAGCTCAAGTCCCCCTTTCCCAAGTGCTGTAGACCCTTCTGGAAGTCTAAAGAACTTCCAGACAGTCCCAGAATTCACTGTGGAAAACCCAACAAGTATCTGGGTTTTTCCTCAGACACAGATAAAGCCCCACGCATCAGAATCCAGCATACATGGATTCCATTCTTACGTCCCCTTGCTGTTCTTCAAATACAAACCATCTTCTATCATGACGCATGACTGCACAGTTTACAACCATCTCAGTATTCTTGTTGACCTGCATCTACTGTTAAAGGAAACAAGCAGCAAAATCCCCAGTCTAATGTATAGAAAGGCTTACTATGAATAAAGAGAACACACTGAGCTTTATGGTCCTTGCAATCAATAGGTTAACCCTGAAGTTATTCATTTACATGACTGCTGGCATAAGTCTCATCAGCTCTCCAAAACCGGTCACAAATTAGATCCAATCCTGCTCACAGGGCATACAAAGGACAGAGGAAGAAGTGTAATTAAGAGAAGCACAAAATTTACAGTGCAATTACATGATAAAATACAAAAGCCCTCTGCTTTCCAAGCTTGACTAAGGAGCGCAGGGATACCACTCTCTCCTCACTCTGTATTTCGGCAGTCCTGGGTTAGACTTTGCAAACCTTTGGACAATGACTACATTAGCAGTGGGTTTTGTTTAATTTAGCACCCTTTAAAGACAAGGTTGCCAGTGGGGTGTAAGTAGTTCAGCACACACAAGCATGCTTGGGGAAGATCTCATTTCTTCAGGTTATGTTGAAAAGGCCCATTTAAAACCAACTAGCTTTTCATAAAGGTAATCCTCAGTATTTTTCCTCTAATATCTTAACATCTGACATGTGTTTTATGTAATGTCAGATTCACATCCACTCTGAATTCCGTAAAAATGTTGAAACATATTTGCATTCACTTCATTTACTCCTTTAAAAGAACATATCACCTATAGGAAGGCTAAAACTAGCTGGCACAGCCAAGAGGGAAGCTCTGCACAAGGGCAATAGCAGATATTATTTCAGGCTGCTTTCTGAGCTATGTTTCTGCAATTCAAAATGTCTAATGAGCTTATTTGATTGTATCCATGCCAACAAAAGATATAAACAGCTTTAATCACTGTTTCGCATTGCTCTTGACCCCCTGCCTGGCTTCATTATTTTCCTTTTAGCCACATCAAGGCACAACACTCCAACTAAATCACTTGACCACTTGCTGAAGACCTGTCCATGTAATAAGATTTCTTTTTTATCATCTTGTGGGATTTTTTGTACTGCTGTTTAACAAGCAGCAGCCAAGCTGGGTGTTAGCTCAAAAGCAGCAGCTAGGTAAGGAATTAAAGTCAATAACTCTTGCTTGCTCTTTCATTTTCAGATAAATTTCTGAATTTATTACCCTAAACTGATTAATGCCCAAAGACAGGGAGCAGGTTACAGCTTCTGGTCTCCTGTTTTGTCACTAACGATGCTGGAGGAAGAACAGGACAGGGAAACAAAGGGAAAAGGAAGCGTTAACAGTTCAAGTCACAGTAAAGTGTTGGCCTGCTTAAACTAATAATATCAGACAATTCTCTATAGTCTAAAACACCCACAGTCCCCCTACAGAGCTCCAAGCACTCCATGATCAGTGAACCATGTTTTAATGATACATTCTGTTGTAGAGCTTAAAGGTTTGAAATATTAAATCTTTTCTCTCATGCATGCTGACAGCAAATGAATCTGATGTCAATCTATTAATGAAGTTTGTCTGTCTCTTGATCATTATAACAAGGGCATTAGCTAGCATTACTTCCCTCCCCCCACACACTTTTTTAAATATGGGAAAAAAAAGAATGTCAAGGAGCACACCAAATGTGACACATAACTACAAGTTCAAAAGGTCATTGAGGATTGAGGTCAGATAGCATGGAGAAAATCTTCTGCCCTCCTAAAAAGTAGGTCATTTCTTTCAGCCTTGCATGGAAAAAAGAAAAATCCTGAGGCATATGTGCAACCTCTGTTCTGTAAAAGAAATAATTTGAAAGTTGTTTCCTTTTTAAAAATACCTCTTTTTTCTTTCCTTATTCTGAATAGCCTCTTAATAGGTTATTGACACATTCTGGGAAAAGGATCACAGAACCACAGTGTGTCTAATTTGTCTGACATCTAGGTCTGTTGCCTGTTAAATAATATAAGTGTCAGTGACTTCTAGAATTTTTTGAGGCATATGTTTTTCTTTCTACTTCTTTTTTGCTTGATTTCATCAGAGTAATCTGGGAGTCCTGGCTGTTTTTTTAAGCTATGTGGTGAAAGCACTATGGGGACAAAAGCACCTGCTCAGTGCCACAGGGCTTGCTCATGAGCACTCACTTAGTTCACCCTATGCTTCCAGGCAGGAAAAACTGATGCGACAGCCAGCTAACTTCATCCTAGGCTTCTGTGGCTTTGAAGAAGTTCTCCAACATCTGTGCTTTCTCTTCCTTGCTGTAATTCAGGTCTACTATATGTCTTATTTAGCACAAGCACAGAAAGAAGATTATTTACTCATCCCATTCCCTAGTTTTTCTCTTCTTAAGGTTGAATAATATTAATTGATTTAATCCTTCATCTAGCTCATTTTTGAAGACTTCTTATCAGTCTTCCTGCCCTTTTTCCACATGTCCACATTGGCACACAGTGCTGTCACTGCAGCTTTACTGGTGCTGAGTGGAAATTTGTGGGTGTTTCAGAATATACACATCAATGAACATCCTATTGCAGCATTTTCTTCTCTCCCCACAACAGTACATCTCCAAGCTGAGGACCCTCAGTGACAATTGAGACTTTCCTGGCTTAACAACCTTCTCTAAGTGGAAAAGCAGTTCTGATACCTGCCTGGCAAGAGAAATGTGGACTTTTTCAGCTTTTTAAGAACATACAGAACTGCAAGATGCTACATAAACTGATGATCACTAAGTCTGTACTCACCACTTTCTACTCACTCAGATAAAACTCTGTCAGTATATAAAATTTATTGTTCTTAATGAAGAGACACGGGACCCCACTTGCAGAGCAGGTTCCTCAGCCTTTTGGTCACTGCACGTATAAAATACCATGGTCACTTCAGTTTCAAAATAAAATACTTTGTAACAACACATTAATGGCATAGGTGAACTCCTAAACAGTTTTGCTGCGGGGGTTAATAAGCAGTGTTGTTCCCCCAGTCACAAGTCTTGCAGCTGTAGTTATGATAGGATTGCGCCTGCAAAAGGCCCATTGTTAAATCTAATCTGCTGTTAAACTACTTAATCGAGAGATTATTACCGTTTCTGATTAAATACTTAGCTAAAGTGCAAAATATAATCTTGGGACTTTGCTGTCTGGGCTTCTAGTTAACATCATAAGCACCACAAGCACACTAAATACCTCAATAGTGTACAGGGTTATTAGCCTAATCTAATGTGAGAGCACAGGCATTCCCTCCCTGTGCTCCCTATACATTTCATCTTGATGAAAACATTGCAAGTACTTTTGCAGTCCAGCAACTAAAATGGCAGAATAAACGCTGCAGCTGTGAAGCTGTTTCAAGGTAGGGCCCTAATCCTGAGCAGTGCCGAATATCCATCTCTCTCGGCGCAGGCTGTGGTGCTGTGCACTCACCACCCCTGAGGATCAGAGCTGGTGACCATGGCTGTGCTTCCAGAGAAAGCTGATGTGAAAGGAGAGAAGAGGAGGAGATAACAGATGAATGCCAGAGCAGACCAAAGAGCAAGGACAGAGCTGGCACAATTTCTAAACATTTGCAGTCTTGAAGACCCAAAGAAGTTAATATATTTCTGCTATCTTCCATTACCACCAAAAAAAAGGAACCCTTTCCTGTGCTAGGATGCTGTTGTTTATCACCAAGACCGAGCTGGCTTTGCCATCAGGAAGAGTACAAATTCTCCCTGGATTGGCCATCACACAATGCCCTCACAGCATCAGCAGGGCCATTAACAGTTTGCTATAGCAGCCATGTCAAGTTGAAATTTTATCTTAGGTCTAGATTTTCAGAAATGTTAGACACTGACTTGCACAACCCCTTCTTCATAAAACCAAATTACTCAGGTGCACATAGGTCAGGTATCTGCAGATTAAGCAAATACATTTTGGTCCTTACCTAAGTAAACCAGTTATCACAGAACCATGGAATCACGGAATGATGATCTAGTTCTAACCCCTTTGTCATGGGTAAGGATGCCAACCCTAGACCAGGTTGCTCAAAGTCCCACCCCACCTAGCCTTGAACACTTTCAGGGATGGGACATAAAAAACTTCTCTGGCCAATTTGTTCCAGAGTATCTAGGCTCCACCTCCAGTCAGGAAAACAGGAAGGAAGCTCATCCCTGACCTGCTCAGGTGCCTTTTCCAGCTGGGTGGGATTGCTTTTCACAGGTGTCAAACTCCCTAACCTGAATGCACAGGCAGTCTAAAAAGGTAGTTTTGATTGTGTTTTTATGAGGCTAAACTAAGTTCCAATGAATCTCATCTAACATCTCCCAAAAATCCTGCTGAGGCAAGACACAAATCATCTCGCCCAAAATTATACCATGTCCAAGCGACTACCAGCATTTCATCCTGAACCACTTTTTCCTGGATTTCACAGGGGTAAGAGGTAACCTTGGTGTCACAGACTCATCCCTCATAACATTCAATTGAGAAAGCTTTCTGCTTCTTCCGTTCAAAACTTCATACCCACAAGAGATTTTCCTATCCCAGAACAATCATAACCTCACCATTAGAAACAATGCAGCAACGCTTCAAAATAAGCTCCAAGCATTCAAATCTGAACTAGAAGATAGCTCCCAGAACAATGGTTTTTCTGAACCCTGCTTGTGTTTTTTTGAAAGCAGAGCTGCTTTTGAAATAATATAAAAATCAAAGCTTTATAACTGGGCTCTGGCTCACTCTTACTTAGTCTATTTCCTCAAGTCACCATTTAATTTCTAAGATGTCCAGCTTAATGAAATTCTCTACCCCATCCTGTTTTGTTGTCACTTTATTATTATTCATCACAACCAACAAATAATTCTTATTTCTGTTACTACAGATACATGGCAAAATCCAGCCTACCCCAGGCAAAGCAAGCTAACTAAACAGAGCCAAGTCAAATTGGAATGCCACGAGAGTATAAGCTAGATTAAACATTAACAATTACTTTTCTCCTTTTGATCACTGAAGTAGCAATGAAGCAGTAGAAGGAAAGCGTAAGATGTTGACATATTTTTTTATTATCTTTAGTCTTCTTTTTTGAAGCCTTGGGAACAGGCTTCACAAATACTTCCCAGGTCAAAGACAGAATCATGTTATTTATTTCAGCAGTAAGGAGGCTGGGTAATTTTACTAATAAATATAGTTTGATTTATTCTTTAAAAAATTATCAGGAAAATAATCAAATGAAAACTGCAAGAAAAACATTAATTCTGTATTAAAAATTGCTGACTTAAGAGCTAGGCAGATTAAAGAGATTCAAACGTAAGTAGCACAACAATGGAAATCCAGCTAAGCTTTATTTTCCTGGCTTTACCCTGCTTGTGTCATTCCTGCCTGTTTTGATTCTGCCAGGACTAGAAACAGCTTCCCTATAGATTATAGTGAAAAGTGTTCATTCCTATCACTTTCCTATGGGTCCTAAGAGAGACTGAGGGTATACAATCCTTTCTTGTCTTGTGTTGAAAAAAAGGAAACAACTAATTTGAAGTAATTCTCACTTTGAAATAATTTGCTGTTATGGAGTTTGTAGGCTGCAGAAAACACTGGAGTTCACAGGAGATGCTCTAACTCATCCTAAGAGTGCTTCCATTATCCCTAAGTTTACTTTAAAAGTCACAAGTAGCACCAGTTTGTATCAAGAAACACAGCTTTCTGCTTTTCTTTTCCTTCCCTCTCACATCCACACCCAAATCCCACCACCTCCACCTCTTTGTATGCCAATACAAACTCTGGTGTAAACACCAGGCACATGAAGACCCAAGACAGGTCTGAAGACAAGAGCTGGCAATTGTGGGCAGCACAAAATCCATGCGAGCAATTAAGTATCTATGCAGTTGCGTTGGATCCAACCATACGTTTTTTATTCTAGTAATATCCTTTTTTTTAATACTTTCCCACAATTTAGTGTATTGTATTAGTATGGTTTACACATTCCCTGCTTTCACTCTTCAGTGTGAGACATTATCTGGGTAACAGCACTGATGGGTACAGCATGGAGAATTCCCAAGATGCTCAACTATATTTATATATATATTTATGTACACTTTTCAGGATGAAAAGATGATGTTTTAAATTTATTTCAACCTGTGGATACAAATTTTTACAGAGTAACCACATACTGTAACACACCCAGTCTCTTAAAATCTCATGTTCCTGAGATCAGAGTGTTAGCAGAGTTGTCAAAAAGCAGCTGCAGCATTCTATTGCCAGTGAATCTGGATGTCATTGACTTAAGGGTCATCTTGTCAGTGTTACCAGATGGACTTTGCCTTGTTAAGGCTTGCTGACAGACAGACCAGCAGCATCTCCCACGGGAGGACCAGGTCAGACCAGGCCCCACCAGACCTTATTCCAGGCAGCACTCCCAAAAGCTCTGAACTGAAGGCACATTCTAAATGTTGTCTGGAGGAGACATGAATTTAGTACAAGCACCTGCTTCCTCAGCAGAGGCCTGGGTCTTGTATCAATACTAGGAAAGATTACATCTGATTTACTAAGTTTTCTGTATTTAATCCACCTATTTAAATTTGTACATTCACTGCTTTTTCTTGAGTTACCAAGCTTGTTTCCTTAGAAACTTACCAGAACAGTAAACATGCTACATAAGCACCTCTGAACCATCACACACAGCCTTGATATCTGACTTAACTAACTCTGACTTAACTAACTAACTTAACTAACGTGGAACTAGAGTTCCTGTACAAGCACATGTTCTAGTACTGAACCTCCTTAGGAGAACAGGATCTGTGTCTAATCAAGAAAGAATAGTGCAGCTACAAGCAGTTTAGGTAATTGAGTCTTTTTGGGTACTATTGGCTTGGTCACTAAACTTGGCACCAGTTTGGAGAAGAGCTCAAATAAGAGATTCATCAAGAGATCAGTCTCCAGAGCTGCAGTGGCCTTTTGTCTTGTCAGGCAGTAAAACTGTTTTGCTTTTTCTCCCTCTCTTCCTCATAGTATTAACTCATGACTGATACAAAGGCAACAAGGAGCAAACTGTTTCTGAAAAACTTACTGTGAAAAAGCCTACTTATCTTTCCAAATGCACTTTTATGCAAATCATGGGGTGTTTTGCCACTGTAGGGATTTCACAGTTTTTTATGGTATAGTTCCATCACAAGTTTATGCCCAATGTAAGTGCTGCCATGAACTGGAGGATAATGTGTGATCTCTACAATAGAGATAACACAACAGTGCGTGTAGCTGTGAGGCAAGGTCTCCACCTCTGCCTGGGCTGTTGGACAACACCTCAAGCAGTCCTTAGGAGAACAGGATCTCTCCTGATGACGATTGAATTCCTGCAGATCAACTCTGCCAAAAAATGCTGTTGAATGTTTCGCTCTGAGTCACAAAGTAGGTCTACAGAGAAGTCAGAACTCAAATCACAGTGATGCCTAGTGAGAGTCCTTGTCCTTCCTCTTGGAAAGCAGAAATCCCAAAAGTTTAGGGCTTGAAGCTTGGAGTTGACCAGCAATGCTCTTAGTATGAAATTAAGATGAAACTGCTTTAATGAAAGAATCTAAACACTGGATATAACAACTGGTTTGGGCAAATCACAGTGGTGGAAAAACTAATGTACAGAAAAGTCTAGGCAATTGCTAGACTGAAATATGGGTACAGTTTTTAGTTCAGACCATCTCCGTTCATGTTCACACAAATAGGTGTTCACAAAGGAATGGTGGGAAGAAATAGAAATGCATTTGGTAGCATTTGTATAACCCATTTAAATTGCCAGGTGGAACTAAGTGCCAAATGGTCATCTCATTAGGTTGATACATGCTCTGTTGTCATGAAGATGTTTTTCAATATGAGTAAGCCATGCCCAATCCACATTTGAGATATGAGATAATGAGATAACATAGACTGTTTTGTTACATGGCCATATATGTGAAATGAAGACTTCACATCTGTACAACAGCTCATGAAATAAGCTCTTGCAACCGAATTAAGAACAACTTCTGGAATAATGAGAGGGTATATTACTTTAGATTCATTGCAAAATAAGTATTTTGTAGCTCATTTTAGATAGGGGATCATTTTAATGGTTTAGATTCTCTATATTTGGGTTTCGTCATTTCAAGGGTTAAAGTAAGGAAAGAAGCTGGCAATTGAATGTTTCTCCAGAGACCCATGCAATATTTTAGGGAAGTAAAAGGAAAATATCTCTTCCGGTGACAGTGAACTTGAGGAAAATAATCAATGATCACAACATAGAGAGAAGGAGAAATATTTATAAATAACGGTCATTAGTTTGACTAGGTTAGAAAGAAATAGAATAACATGTTTATATTTTCAAAAGAAGCATTTTTGCCTGCATAATTAAGTTAAAGTTATCTTCTATTTGATTTTCCTGTCTGAATTCCAGCAGCATTTTAACTGTAAATGTCCTGAGTAAAAACACTGTCATAGGAAAAATCTGGTATTATTTTTGTGAAGAGACACTTGAGTTTTTGGTTTGGAGGTTTTTTTAAAGAATGGGCATAAATGCTTCCATGTGTTGACATGTCCCTGCTAGCAGTTAACCATGTCCTACTGCTTCACTGAGTGCTGGAGGCTGGCTGGGGAGCTCTGCCATCACCCAGGTGGGCAGCTCATTGAGGCAGCTGCTTCCCTGCTCACCTTCCCTCAGCAGATAGACACTCCTGGCCATCAGCTCTGTATATTTATGGTTGTAAAATGCAGGCGTGCTAGTGCCAAACCCAAGCCAGCATCTTTCCAGTGAGCTCTAAAAGTTCAGACCACAAAGCACTGGTGCAGCACTGCTTGCTGGATGACCCTCTGAGATTTGATGAAACCAACAGGGAACAACAGGGGAGAGAAAGAGAGAAAGAAGTGAGGAAAGAGAGAGGCTAGACATAAAACAGAGGATGTGATGCAACACTTCCACACTGGTGCCTAGGCCGTGGAACTAAGCCTGGCCACCAGCATGACCAAGGAAGGAGGTGGCAGTGACTTCTCTGCTACTGAGCTTCTCCGAGGTGCCCGACCAGAGCTTTGGTGGATGAGCATCCACTGGGTAGGACTGACCTTCCCAGAGAGGGGTATGTGGTGAGTCCTCCCATCCTGACATCCCTATAATGATAAATTCTGCACCCAGAAAATGTATGCCATGGGCTGAAATGAGAGCTCCCTATGTGATGCCAGGCACCAGCTCTCTCATGTATCACCAAAGGTTCAGATTCAGCACAAAGGATGCAGGAAGCACGATGACAATTCAAAGACTGTTCTGAGCTTTTCCCTACAGTCATCCCTTTGAACTTCAAATTGTCTGTAGTTTCAAAGCTCTGTGTCTCAACTGCTGCATCCCAGAGGAGATCTGACCCTTAATGATTATTGTGCTTTCTATGTCCATAGTGAATTACAATCCTGTTAACACCAAGACACTCAAAGTTCCAGGATGTTTTGAAGCTCTCACTGTTTTTCAAAATAATCAGGGGTTTCTCCTTTCGACACTGCCTGTTACAGTACCTAATTCACAGCTCTTCCCTACAGTGTGTGTGCTACAGCTTTTCACTCTGAACAGCAGGCTGGGACTCTGACTCCATCACATGGCTTATAGGGCTAGAGGCTCAAAGGACAAGACTGGGTAATTAAAACAGAGAAAGTTGGTCATGTTCCTCGATGAGGTAAACGAGTATTTTTTGGAGCTGCTGAGTTTCAGACAGGACCAGCAGCAAACCTGGTTAATGCTGGCATGTCCAAAGGGCTATAGTGATGCTGCCAACGCTTTCCTCAAGCAGCTCCAGTCCTGGACTGGATTGAAGGGACTGTTTGAGCAGTGAATGCCCACATATATTCACCCAGACTTTTCTCACCCTCTTTCTAGCTCCTTTCTCCAGCTACTGCAAAGCCTGTGAGCAGGTCTTGTGCACGTTGTGGGGGAAGCCAGGTCCAGCAAGGAGATGTCCTAGGGCAGTGAGGACAGGAAGCCCTGAGGCACATTTCATTCCATGCCATGGACCCAGAGTCTGGCCTCAACAAGGCAGAAATATTGCCTCTCTAATGCAGAGATGGACCTGCCAGCACAGGGTACAGGAAACATCTGGGTGGGACACTACAGAATTCAGCAGCGACTGTGCAGAGAGGAAGTTTTGAAAGTGCAGAATCAACCCTGAGAAAGTTCCAAACAAATTCTTGTGATAGTATGAGACCAAAAAAAAATCTAACATCTACAAAGAGATATTTATACCCCAGAGAGGACAGTAACTCCCTCCTCACCTGCTAACCCTCCTCACCAGGATGGGCAGCTGCTTCCCTCCCATGGACAGGGCTGTCTGGCCGTCAGGCTTCCCTGTCTCATACTGAGGACATTATCACCTCCCCTCACTTCTCTCTCTTTTTTTTCCTTCCCTCTCCTTACTTTCCCTGACTCATGCTATCTCCTAGTCAGGACTTTTTGTTATCAACATTTCCTTCTTCTGTTCTTTTCACTTTGTTCACTTGTTTCTTAATTTCTCCATAGCCTGGAAAAGCTGATGGTGCACAGCCAGTTCTGCCTCCAGCGTGTACTTGAGGAACCAAAAGTATGAAATATAAATTAGCTTTAAAATAAAAAGTTATTTCATTAAGTAATATGGTTATGTGCCACTCAGAAATGTCCTCTTGCAACATACCCTGGTGATCACACAGATGTATGTTATTCAGTCAAATGAACTGCATGACATATTTGAATATTGCCTTTTAAACATTTTTGAAAGACTAAGACACCTTAAACCATATTCTGTAATTTGAAACTGGACCAAAAAATAACCTCTGATTTGAAACAACTTACAATACAATTTCTTGAAAAAATGTGTGTATTTGCTGAGTTTCTTTCTACCCACATCTTCTGTTTCAACATAAATTATTCTTTAGAATTCAGTTGGCCATATTCAGTCTTACAATAGTGTTCCTTCTAAAGCACACGGAGTACAAAAAGCAATCCAAATGTTTTTTCTGAGCCTGCAGCGTACATGGCTGTTCAATGGTAAGGGTACAGAAAGGAGCAGGTCACACAGGATCAAACTGCCAGAGCAGGCTGTGATGGAGGTGTGAAGCCTGCTACACATAAGTTCCATGCTGGTTATAATGATCAGCTTCCTAAGAGCTGGAACAGGCTCCTCATGGAAGTGGTCATGGCACCAAGCTTGCCAGAGTTCACAAAGTGTCTGGAAAATGGTCTCAGGCATATGGTGTGATTTTTTGTGTTGTCCTGTGCAGATGTTGTGATTGGACTCAATGGTCTTTGTGGATCCCTTCCAACTCAGGATATTCTATGATTCTATGATTCTAGTTAAGGAAATATGAAAATGAGTAAAAAAAAAAGAGACCTTCTGAATATTTTTCTGTTCCTCTCTTAAGGTCCTGCTGCTGAGGGTTGTGAAATGAGTTGCATGGAACAAGAAAAGAGTTTCATACAGCAGCAGAGTGTAAACTCAGTGTGTCATACCCAGGGCTGCCTCAGAGAGTCACAGAATCAACTGGGTTGGAAAAGACCTCTAAGATCATCAAGTTCAACCTTAGACTTTACGCCACCTTGTCTACTAGAACATGGCACTAAGTGCCACATCCAGGCTCTTCTCAAATACCTCCAGGGACTGTGACTCCCCCACCTGCCTGGGCAGCCCATTCCAATGCCCAGTCACTCTCTTTGTGAAGAACTTCTTCCTAATGTGTAACCTAAACTTCCCCTTGTGCAGTTTAAGACTGTGCTCTTTTGTCCTACTGCTGGTTGCCTGAGAGAAGAGACCAACCCCCACCTGGCTACAACCTCCTCTCAGGCAGTTGTAGAGAGTGATAAGGTCTCCCCTGAGCTTCCTTTTCTCCAGGCTAAACAACCCCAGCTCCCTTAACCTCTCCTCATATAACTTGTGCTCCAGTCGCTTTACCAGTCTTGTTGTCCTTCTTTGGACACATTCCAGCACTTCAACATCCTTCCTAAATTGAGGGGCCCAGAACTGGACACAGCATTCAAGGTGAAGCCTCACCAGTGCTGAGGACATGGGAAGAATCACTTCCCTGATCCTGCTGGCCACACTATTCCTGATACAGGCCAGGGTGCCTTGGGGAAAAGATGTCCAGCTCTGCCCTGAGCACTAGCCCTGTCTCGATGTCCTGCTTTCCCCACTCACTCATGGAATCCACCAGCACCTGTGCAGCCACAGATCCCCACACTTGCCCATGCCTCTGGCTGTGAGATGCAATACATATCCATGGGGGTTTTGTGTGACCTGGAGCACAAGCTGAGTCTAACATGAGAGTCCTTCTGGTATGTGTGGTCAATCATCCCTTCACCAGCTATCCCCCAAGAGGTGGGAAACACGCCTGTCCCTGAGGGTCTGTGCCTCTTGTCACAGAGACCTCTCCTGCAAGATTTCCCACACAATTCAGAGAAACGAGCATTTTTATTTTTGATGGTGATGTGATATCTAACTGATGTATACTTAAAGGTCTGAGATACAAACTTCATAATGGAAATCAAAACAGAAACTGTGGTGTTGGTTCTGCTCCCACTTGAAAAACCTTTGTATAGTGGGAAATGTGGCCTTGTTATCATCATTTTTGAAATCACATTTAATTTTCAATGAACTAACTTCAAGGAAGTGAACAGTTTGCATCAATACTCCCAACATTAGTAGAAAGACTTAGCTGGATTTGTTGTGGATGAGCCACAGAAATATTATGGGTTATTTGTTAACTGCATCTACTGCTTACTCTTAGTGGTATACGACTGCTCATTGCAGAAACATGATGCTACCATTGAATTCCAGACAGTGCTCAAGCAGGGCTCTTTCCAAGGACATGTGTGTACTTGCAGAAACAGAGGGATAACAGATGAGAAAACTCTTGTGGTTTGTTTTTCCATGTAAATAAAAATGCTTTTTCATAAACACAACCAAGGATGCAGGGAGCTGCACTGGGAAAACAATCTTAGGAAAACTGCTCTTGGCTGCAAAGTTTATTCTCCTTCCCCAGAAACATTAATGAATTGATACTTAGCACTCAGTTCCCTGCATGCTATTAGAGCTGCACCAGAGGGAGATGTGCTCAGGGATGGCCGGGACACTTCTCACAGCGACTGATCAGCTGTAGACTTCTGATAAGAGTGTGGGTTAAAGCCCCTGCATCTAAGATCCTAATTTCCCTCTAGAGTCAAACAGAGAGAGGTTTGCTCCTTCAGAGGGTATTTGTGTTAGATGTCTGAAGTATGATCATCCAGATAGTCCCTCATCCATCCTTAAATTCCCTTAGGACAATACTGGAAAGGAGTTGTGATTCACCCACAGGCAGCTGCTACCCACACAGGCAAATGCAGGCTGTGCATGAAAGTTCTGCAGAGCCAAGGAGCTGTAAAACATCCCAGCAACAGAATGGGTGACTCTGGGGCCTGGGGGAGAGAGAGAAAAACTTTCAATTACATTTGAAATGGATGGCTCCTGGAGGCAGTTCCTGCAGCAGTGCGAAGCCTGGGTCCATGCATCTCAAGGCCACCTCCAGATGCAGTTACTGGGAAATATCAAGTGAGAGAGCTGGAGTAAATCCTCTTTAGGCTGTTTATCTTCAACAGGCAGAAGGTTGGTGGAGACTGAAGGCTGCCCTCGGTGGTGGCAGAGATAGAGCTGGGGCCATGCGTGGGCAGTGCTGTGAACATGTACCCATCTGTGTTTTCAACGAGCATCCCTCAGTCCTTCTGCCCAACACAGGGTGCTGCTACTGCTCAGGTCAATGATTCAATAACCCACTTATTGGAAACATATGACAGACATTTACCACATAACCTAAATATTCTCAATAGTTGCCATTTCTAAGACTCAGGCTCCTTTTTAATACCCCAAGTGTCTTAGAATAGGTTAGACCTCCATATCAGAAGTGAAGTTTTATACTTTACACTAACATTTTATATAGCATTTTTATTGCTGATTGTAGCACAGTTCTTGTGGTCTCAGAGGGCTCCTTGCACTTTGTAGCCTTAAAAATAGATACTTTTTGTTGAGGGATGAAAATGCTTATTAGGACATGTAGGCACTTCTAGGAAAAAAAGCCTAGTGTTTGCAGCTGGCTCCATTTACTGATTAGAGTTTCATTAACCATGGTAATGTATTCCTGCTAGTAAATACTTGCTGGAGTATTTACTTTACAATGTTAAAGTATTGCTAGAAAACAATACTCTCCTTTGTTTTCTCATTTCAATAAAGTTACCATAAGATTACAAAGGAGTCTGATTCCAATGGAGGGCTACATTGGGATTACACACCAACATGCATATATACACAGGCTATCTCTATACATTATTTCATTTGCACGATTAACAGCCATTATTTAACCAACTTGCTTTTGTTTTTGCACAAACAGAAGATCTGCGTAAAAAGCTGAAACACTTCCTTCACACAGCAAAATGGGAGATTCAACATCTGACCCAGAACTGGAACTAACCATTTAAGTTGTAAAGAGTAGTAAGGAGTAAAGATAGGAGGTTTTGCATGAGCCAAAAGTAGTGCTTGGGAATAGGGAGGAGGACCCTGACAGGACAGGACAGGGATAGACAGCAGGCGGTGGTTTTCAAGTATCTTTGTTTCCAGCAATTTTCCTTTTTTGTCCCCTCCATCTCTGCATCTCTCTGCACATCCACAGAGTCCCCAAGCACAGCCTGCTATGCCATTACAGCTCCATTTTACATCAGTACCTTGTTATCACAAGGCTGAGTCCTTGTTTTCTTTCAGCCTTTTATTTTGCATCCCTGAGAAATTTGTCTACAATTAAGAGCAATCTGTCATCTCCTAGACTTCTCCCTTTTGTAATTCACCTGTCACTCCCAGACCTACTAAAGATTAAGCAGAAACTAAACAAGGTCTAAATGTCTCAGAATCTTGCCCTATAAGACAAAAAAATCCACCGGAGCAAAAATTTAATCTGAATTTACATCTCCCTAGCTTTCTGAGGTCTCTTCTCAGGTTGAGCTTGTGTTTATCTGCACTTGGAGACAGTATCCCCCTTCCACTGAAAAACACAAAAAAAATATTTATGAAGATTACTTTTTACCAGAAAGTTACCTCTGCTTCACCCTACTTTTCCACAGAGGAGCCCTACTCAAACACTTTCCGCATTAATAACTATATTTGATATCAAGGATGTGTTCAAAATTTGCCATGCCACCAAGGTTATCTGCAAAGATTGTTAAGTGTTTGGGGACTTAACAATACTGACACTTTCACTGATTGAAAAAAAGTGTATCAATTTTAAAACATACCAAGAAAGTGCTTTGTTAGGGATTTTTTTTAAAAGTCTCGCTGAGATTTGTACTGACAATAAATATGCACTGATGGACTGAATTAATTTCCTATGTGATCAAACGCATGAACAATGGAATTACGGAGCACTCTGCTCTCATAAGGATGTTGCTGTAATCAATTATTATCTTCTGAGTCTGGTACAGCTGGCATATGAGCATGCACAGGAGGGGAGGAAGGGGGAGACCCTGGAGTAAATCCCAAAAGACATAGACCTGACCGTGATGTTTGGTCATTGCAGCTGCAGGGCCAAGGAACCAGTAAATCTGTTTGGTGAGCACTTGCAGCCTTTGGCAGCACTCTGCAGTCGTCTGCCCCATGGCAACATCTGTGCCCAACCTCTTCCCAGTAGCATCCCTTGGCAGCATGGCTTCATGAGGCCCTGTGTTACATTAATCTTTTCCTATTGGGTTTTATTGGTAAAAATGAAAAAAGCTTTCCACAACTTCTGAATTTACTGTTTTCAGGAAGCCCTAACACCTACACACAGAAATGAATAAGCCAAGCCACCATTCTTTGTTATTACCCACTGTAGCTATATTCAAACATTTTCCACCATAAGACCAGCCAGGGATTTCCCTCTCCCACACATGGGGATGACACTTTCCAAAAAGCCCAAGGAATGGTGAGAACAACAGTTTTGCAAAAACAGCAGGAACATCTGGGTTTTCCAGACCTTTTCAGTTTTTTCCAGGTACATTGTCTTGGGGACTGTGACAGGGATGGATGACAAGTATTTTTCCTCTGAATTTCATAGCCTGTATTCATTTACCAAGATGAGCCAACCTTAAAATGTGTATTCATCTTCCATTTATTGCACTGTGTGCCACCACCTTGGGTTAAGATGTTACTTATGTCAGTTTACTATTTTTGAAAGGAAGCAGACACATGCATTTTAAAAGCCTCCTTCTCAGTTAATCTCATCCACTGACATGCCTTTGAAGATTTAGTTTTGAAGGGTTGTGGTATCAGTGATCTTGACAAACATTTCAGTTTGCCCACTGCCATCCAGGGACTATGCACACAAGTTTGCTTTTACTAACTGCAGGAATACAAGCAGAACAGACTTACAGTAGGTATATAAACAAGAAGGTCACAAGGTTAATGTTTGACTCTAATCCTAATGACTTTTTTTTGAGCCACGCACAAAGCATGACACCAGAAAGAATTCACTAACAGCAAAGTAAAGATAAACAAGTACAAGAGCACAACCCTCTCCTTTGTACACCAGCTTCAGAAGTTGCACAAAAGTATTTAAAGTACAAATAAAAATACCCTAGTTTTATAATAGACGTAACTTTATCCATTCCTTTCCATTATATGTGCAATAAATTGCTCCAAGGTGCCAATAAATGTATCAGAGGAACTTACTGGTTTATAAATATTTGGAAAAAATAGAAACTATTGCTTAAATAACCACTGTAGAGAGAAAAACTCTCCCACAAAATCTATTAAACTGGGTTAACGAACTAGCAGGAAAAAGTTTCAAGCCTATTCCCCCAACATCTAATTCAGAACAATTCTTTTAAGATGAGTTTCAGACAAAAATAATGAGGAAAGTTGCTGAATATGGTCTTGAATGAACAGAAATTAAGTCAACTGTTTACAGAAATGTTTGCAAGCTGTGACAAATACATTCTGGATTGTTTAGTTATGCGCAAGGTGACTGAAAATACAGTGACTGTATTATGGCTATAAAAAGGTTTTGTCAAAATTTAACAATATTGATAAGGGCTCTTGAGGCACGGATAGCAGACCTACATCAGCAAACAACCCCCAAAAGAAGTTCACACAGTTTATAAAAAATACAAATGCCACCAGCAAATCTATTCACATTTATTTTCACAGATAAATGTAAAACCTTATCAGAAGTTACTGCTTCTGTGCCCAGAACATTTGTTCTGTTTAGGGACAGTTTACTTTGGGAACTTACTCAACTTTGCATCTGTAATTAAATGATGAAGATGAGACAACGTGACTCTGGAGAGATCATAGGAAACTGCATCTTATCTGTTTGCCTTTTATTTACGAAGCTTTTCATGTTTTGGCCTCCCTAATGCATTTTTCATTAAAGAAAGAGGGCAAGTTTGATACACAACCTTCTCCCTCAATGCACGCAGGAACTGGGATCCAGAGGCAGAATCTAGCAGTTTCTACCACCTCAGCTTGTCCCCACCAGCAGTTTTTAAGTGATTCCCTCTGCTTTCAAGAAGAGACATGTCTCCCAGTCCTGCCTTCACCCATTTCACTGGCATTGATGGTTTATGTGAAGAGAGGTATGGTTTGATTTCCTATTCACCAAAATCAGCTTGTGGTTGTGTGTGACAGTTTATGACAGCAGTAGTGTAAATTACCTTCCAGCCAGGAGTCCTTGGCCAGAAGACCCTTTTTTCCCCTCTCTCACCATTTCAACATTTCCCCTGCTGTTATTCTGACAAGGAGATTTAGAAATGTTCATACTTTCTGATCAGCAAGCTAGAAATGTCTCAAAATGAAATGCATCCTTCACAAGATGAAACATCATCCTAAGTTGCAGAGAGATATGAAATACCCCTGCTGGGATACAGCAGTGGGAAATCTGTTGGCAATAACGACTGCAGCAGCAAGCCCATAAAACATGCTTACCAGAGCCAGGATTCACTGAAACACAAACAAGCTGTGCACTGATACATGTGCATTTCAGAGAATCGATGACTTTTATGAAGAATCCCCTGCTTGTGGTGACCCCTTTTGGGAGGGGACGAGCATTTAGAAGGACAGAAGGTTTAGGCTTACATGGGAAATATAAATAGCTGTTGCACCTCTCTCCCCTCTGCTCCTGCCCACCTCAGCCACCAGCACAGTACAGGCAGCACATTCCCACCAGCATCCCTGCAGCTGCTCAGGGGATGGTGGCTGTCATCAGCCTTGGTAAAGCTACAGAGAGACATAAATTTGTCTAATACCAATGGGTCCTCCACGCTCAAACTGCACTTCAAATGTCTACAAATGCTCAGTGAGCAAAATCCTTCCCTGCCCCAGAAGTGCTGTTGCTTGCCCTTGCCTTTGCTCTTACAGACTCAGTAGGGCACTCTGGCAGGAAAATATTAACTCAAAACCCAGAA
Organism: Calyptomena viridis; assembly: GCA_013390005.1. NCBI lineage: Eukaryota > Metazoa > Chordata > Aves > Passeriformes > Eurylaimidae > Calyptomena > Calyptomena viridis. The sequence goes on along the minus strand of WEIV01028238.1, from coordinate 79,253 downwards.
TAAAATGCCCTACAGAATAGCAGAAGAAACACAACTTCTGCTCTTCTGATGTGTACAAAAATTTTTTCTCAATTCCTGAACAGCAATGCTCTGAGACAGGCAGAGATATGTTTGAAAACTAGATCCTCATTAGGGACAGGAATTGAATTTCTCAAACATTCTTGTGACAATGTGAAACAAACAAAAAAAATACCAATAAAAAAAAGCAGAAGGTTTGTTTCTTCGCCATCATCAACTAGGATGTGTCAAGAATTTGCTTTCATAATGAAGGCAACTCGGCCAAAGCATTTTCAACCAGTAGAATAAATTAACTGGTTTTAAAACAAAATATAAACTTATATCACAACTGACAGACAAGCTCTGTCAGATTGGCTTCAATTTAAAACTGAGCAAGAATCACCAAGTACTCCCTCTGGGTTCAAAGTGATACTGCTTCAGTCATATTCTTGGCTCTTTCTGTCTTCCTGTGAGTTCCCTCTGCCACACAATTGTGGAAACCTGATTTTAAACTCATACACTCAGATCTTCCCAAGCATGATAGATTTTGTATGAAATGAGAAACTCCTCGAGGTGCCAGGAGATGATGTTTCTAGGCTCTTTAGCCAGAGGCAACTAAATAAGCCAGGATAGGTCTCTGCACATTGGAGGAAAAAAAAAAGAAAAAGACCAAGATACAAGATTTTCTAATGTGTCCCTCAAATGATGAAGTGCAATGTAAACTTTACACCTAGCCAATGTATCTTATAACTGCCTAAAAATTTCTGAGGAGACAAAAACAACATGTAGGTAGGTTAGAAATGCAAGTTTTAAATATTTGCTAATGTTCTTCAATCCTGCTGAGTTGTTACTCTGCTTCTATCTAAATAGTTATCTTTCCCTGTATGCTTGCACACCCCAGGAGCATCTTTCAGCTGGCCTGGGAACTGGATAAGGGAATCTACTGTCTCAGCAAACACAGCCCAGACAAAGAAACTGGACAGCACATAAGTCAACTGAAGTGAATGTGCTGTTACTCAGACTCATAAAATAGAAAGGGCCTTGCCGCTACCCAGGATGTGACACAGAGTCTCTGACATGAATTTAAGAGGAGTAAGTGGCTGGAAAATCCCAGGCCAAAGTCTTGGCACTGTATACACCCTGTGTAGGCTGGGAAAGCACTAGTGGTGTCCTGAAAAGAGCACCTCCTGGTTACACCAGGTTCAAAAGTCAGTAATACAAATTTTTCTAAACAAACCATCTGGTTAGCCCCACACACACATTTATTTTGCCCAATTTAGAGAAATTCAAATTGACAAAAGTTTTCCAGAGCTCTGACTCTTCCCAGTCCACCCATCTCTGGCTTCACCTCTAATTAACAAGTGTCTTCTCTTGAAGCATCTATTACGCATCTATTCTAAGCAGAAAAATAAACATACAGAGGCTGTTCCCATCCAGACCCCACCCCAGGGAAGGACCCATGAGATCTCTGATTATAAACAGCAACCTGCCGTCTGTTCCCATGTCCCCAGGATCATCACCAAATAGAGAGGTTGCTCCTCTTGTAAACTCCTCATGTGCTGCCAAGGCAGAACACACACACCTCAGTACCCAGACTAGCAGTTTCAGAGAGCACAAAAACAGAAATCCAAAGAGCACTAAAAGGGAGTATTCATTTTTTCCCAGTCATGTCAAAAAGCTCTTGTATCCTGCTTCATGATGTGGCCAGGATTGATGGAAGCTCCTAAGAGGATGAAGAATTTTCTTCACCTTAGAAGAGAGAGTGCAGATCAGCTTGGCAGAGGCAGTGGGTTTCTGATGTAAAACACACAGTAAAATCACCTCTTGGTGTTTTCCTGAATGTGTTGTCCATTCCCATTTCTCATTCCCACGCTGGCACTTTATTGCACAGCCCCTGACTCTGTGCCAACACCACTCTTCCTGTGGTAAACTCAAATAGAAAATAAGAACACAATCCATCTTTAAAAAATGTAAGAAAAATATCTTTCTTTGACTTTCTAAAGCTGTATTTGCTCTCAAATGACTTCACAGTGCAGCCTCCACAGGGATGGCCCAGCACAGACGAGGAGTTGTACAGGGCAGGAGTCAGTGTAAAGGATGTGGATAAGAGGTAGAAACAGTGTGGAGAACTTTTCCACCCAGCATTGATTACTGTGAAATCAAACCACATCTCTACAATGTAGCTTATGTATGGTAAGTGCAAGGATGCCAGTGTTTTCATGAGCTCCATATTGCATGGCTGGGCTTGATGAGCACAAGACTTACAGTGGAGTGACAAAACTAGCATGCAAGAAAACAGAAAAGAAGTTCACAACCTCCATCACCCACTACTTAGCCAGGCTTTCAAAGGCAATGTTGGACTCCCCTCAACATCTGTGCTCTCACAGGACCATCTAGATGTGGCAGAGTGAAGCCATTTACCATTTTGGAGAGCGGGGTGGGACTAGTTCCAGGACAAGGTCCTCAGGGCAGGATACTTGTACAGAGACTTGGAACTAACTTGCACTCTTTTTCTGTAGTTCAAATTTATCAGGCAATAGTCAGAAAAGAGACCCAAAGCATAGAACTGTGTGAAGCTCAAACTCAGGGTTGACAAAGAACAGCTCACAGCAGAGAATGTGTCCAATGTTTGCACAATGATCTGAGCACAGCACTAGAAGAGCAACCAGGAATTAGTTATCAGAGCAATGGATACTCCAGATACTGTCAACAAAAGGATTCAGCCTAAAAGCCAGGGTTACCATTATTCATGTTTAGCTATTTCACTCTCCATGGTGTTCCCTGAAAACCTGATACGGAGCAAAGCAGATAAGAAGGTGAAGCAGGTTTCCAGAGGTGATACAAGAAAGCATGTGAAAAATGTCTGCATAAAAAAAAAGCACATGGGAAAGGGCATGGTTTGTAACGATACCAACAGGGAGAAAATGGATATTAAGGTGATTTTCTGAGCTGCAAGCTTCAACTTTGCAAGCTACATACAAACTAAGAAGATATGTACTGGCTACAGATACACTCTGTCAAGCATCTGGCAGCTGCCTGCCAAAGCACCTCCTAAACTTGATGATCTGACAGACAAAGACCTGTCAGACAAAATGAAACAGGATTGCTCATGTGACTGCTGAAGATGAGATGTTGTAGAAAGTGTTTGTAGCCAAGGGAAGCCAAGGCAGCCAAGCTCTGTCAGAAAAGTCAGGCAAAGTCTCAGTGCTAGGTGGTTTTGTTCCACGGCATGGTGACCACATCACCAATAGACAGCAATACTTTGAAAAGGGTACGAGGAAGCCACTTAATTAAAATGTCTCAGAAAAGAGAAATAACTGGGATACTCTTATATTGGGCAGTGGAAATAGGTAATACAATAAACCTTACTGCCAATGCCAAAAAAAGTATGGGCCAAGACAGGCCTATGTGAGTGACAGGAAGAAATTGTTCATCTGCAGCAATGTGGGCACAGAAAGAAAATTAAATGCTCCTTGCTCTCTTGAACTGTCCTTGCTAACAGAGGCTGCATCTAAATAGAAGGTTATGGAGCCTACCTTTCTACATATTAGTACATGCCAAAGAAGCAAACACTAGTTAGTCAAGTAGATCCAGACCATTTCTGATGTTAGTTTCATTCCAGAGGAAGAAATAGATATATCATCTTAAATTCCCAACCAAAATGAACCAAACACATAAATAAAGCATTTTCTGGTACCTTCCGAAAGCAGGTCTCAGTGTTTCTTACAAGTACTGCTCCATCTCATAGTCCTCCTGTGATGTATTGCATATGTGGGAGACAAAGCTCCAAAAGGGTCAATCAATTGCATAAAGCCTGCAGGAGTATTGGTAAAAGAGACAAGATACTATTTCTGTGTCCTACTTAATAAAGTCATTTGTCTTCTTTAATTGGAGATGTCCAGATTCCTTTTCCAATCCATATATCAATAGATGCTTATCCTCTCTAGACATTGCAGATTTCACTTATTGTGCCAAGTTAAAGGAAGTTTCTATTTTTATAGCTGTTTTTATAGCTTGCTTAAGCATACCACATAAATTGCTTCATAAACATCACAATATCACAATGCAAACTTTATTAAGCTTTAGCAGAAGTAACTACATTGTCAACTAAATACATGATTAAGAAAATGGCAACCAACTTACTTCTTGGCTCTCATACCTTAGAATTTGATTACTATAAATACATACAATTGCATGCACTGCCAAATACTGTACTTCAGCGTTTGTCCATAAAATGTAATTTGAAATGCATGTAGGATGGTACAGCTTTTGTCAAAGGAAGTTATTATCCATGATAAAAGCAATTGTTGACATTAGAAATACAAACCGGAGTATTCAGACGGGAAATTTTATAAAAACAAAACAAATGTAGAAAGGAAAAGGGAGGTTAGCAATATGGCAAAGCAAAGCCAGATGTAGCAGTAAATATCTGCCCAGAGGCAAACCTGGACTACTACCTATAAGAATGGCAGCACAGCTGGTTTATTTTTTACACTGGACATGGTGGGTAGGCAGACAACGGGCAAGTACACACTCAAGCTGAGAAAAAGCCAAGCTAACCTTACATTTCATTTTGATGTATTGTCTTAAAAGAGGGAAGGGTTATTTTGTCAGGGAGCTTTCGGGGTTTGGTTTTGTGTTTAAAACAAATGCTACTACCTACAATTCATCTTAGCAGTTGTCTCAGTTGCACAGGCAAGTAAAACAGCACGTGAGCCAGTGAGAGTCAGTGTGAGCTTTTCTCCAGTGTGCAGTGCATCACAGGAGACACACCAAAGCTGTGGAACTCCTGTCCATGGACCACCTCTACCTGTTCAGGTCTGAAGTTCTACCCCTAAACGAAATGTTCCTTTCTTCCACTCCAACTCCTCCTCCAGCACACAGGACACGCACAACAGAAAAAAAAAAAAAAAAAGCTTTAAAAACTGCAGAACAAGGCACTCTCTGTGCATCCAGCTCAAGTACACTTCTCCAGGACAAGCAGGTTTAGGGGAAAGGAGAATTTCCTTGGTGAAACTCACACCAGGAGCCAGTGACCTCACTCAGAATAAAAAGAAATTTGAATAAATTAACTGTATTGTATAATTTTTTTTTCACATTGAAAATGTCAGAAAGAAGATGTTACAGCAGAATACAGACTAATACAGAGAACAAGCTGGTAGAAAAAGTATTTTCTTGTTTTCAGTTTCCTTATTTGGGTCATGTATCCTGAAGTTGTATCACTCCATAGTAACAACCTGCTGAGTGAGAAGGGGATTTACAGTACTTTTCTCTGGTTCTTAAAGTATTTTCATCATTTAGCTGCCATTTCACAGTTAAAGGAGAAGTAACTACACATTTTGGACTGACTTAACTGTTTTCTCCCTTTTTTAAAGAAAGTTTTTTCAGTGACAAATGTGACAGAAAGTATGATGCATTGTGGGAGGGAAGCAGTGTTTATTATCCAAGGGTACATCTGAACTAAATTATCATGCTCTAAAGTTTGGACTGATTTTTCAGTTAACAAACTGTTTTACCATGTTCCTTTAACTATTGGAGAAATAAGTTGTCTGTCAGTGTTTCTGTACCAAGAGTTTATATTGATCATCAGTCTCAGTGCAAAGCAGGGCAGGGTAGAGGGGCAGCAGAGCCTACAACCAGGAGCTGGTACCCGCATCTCTGAAGTCAAAGAGCGGAGGAATTCTTGTTCAGAATTGCTACCTACAAAGAATACACATGTTAACCTCCATAGAAGATTTTATCCCTGTGCACACAACTGCCACTGGAGCTGCCACCGGAGCTCTCTCTGCAACAGGAGTGGGACAAGTTCAAGATTTAAGCCACATTTTTGTCAGATTCATATGGAAATCCCTAGCCTGATTGCAAAGCCATACCTCCAGGGTGCACTGGGAAGGCACAGCCAGGCATGCCCTTGACATGGGGCAGAGGGATGTGCCACAGCATGGATGTGCTCCTGCCACAGAGGGACCTGGCTGATCATGGCTAATGGGGACTGCACACCCGGGGAGGCCTTGCAGGGGCAGGGATGAAATGTGGAGTGAGGAGCATCAAAGAGACCAAAGTTGGGTGCAGGCAAAGGGTCCCACATGTATTCGGAGTAATAACTTGGAAGAGACTGCTCTTGTCAGCATTATTTTCATCCTGTGTAATCAGTGTCATGAGGAAGGCACAGGCTGCCAGAGGTGGGTAAGGAGAGGGGGGTAAAGGCACTGACAGTGGCAGATGTGGCACCTTTCCTTGCTAACCAAATGCTCAGTGTCAAGCAAAGGAGAGAAAGAACAGCACTAAAACAGAGATGCATGTGATCATGGCATTGGTGCCCAGAAGCTGGCACCCAGAGGATGGACAAGGAGGCATTTGGCAGCACCTTGCGCAGCTCAGATGAAGGAAACTGCTTCCAACATGAGCCCTGAAACCCCATTCTAGAAATGCTTTGAGCCAGAACCAAGAGGTTTTTCCAGCTCTCCTATGAGTTCAGTTTCTCAGTGTTATGACATCCTTTCTGGCTCCCTAAACTTTCGTGTGGCATCAGGGCTGGGATTCCAAGCCACAGCCCAAACCTCTGAGAGCACAGAAAAGAAGAACCAGTTGGAAAGTAAAGGTGGAAATAAATATGAGAGGATATTTTCCCTCATATGGAAGTGGGATGATTTATTTCTCCATAAATCTTTGTTGCTTAAAGTATCAAGCAATTCAACCTAAACCAATGAGAAAAAATAATAGAAAAAAACAATGAAACAAGACCTTTCAGACTGATGCAACTACCCTTCTGGAATGGACTGCCCCAGTAGACGCACATAGCCCTCTCGCCTTTTCTACTCTGGTTTCTGTATGTAGGCATTATATTCCCAGATCTGATCCCAGGCTTGAGATCTAGAGAGGCTGGGGATGCTAGAAACTCATCTACAGAAAACATACTCTAAGTGTTGGAGAGGTTTGCCTTCATAACTAGCGCTGGAAACTGAAATAAAGCTCCTTGCAAACAGAGCAACCCACTGCCTGGACTCAGCACTTACCCTCCCCTTTGAGGAGCAGAGGGTGGACAAAGTGAAGTGACAGGGGTTGGCTGACAAGGTCATTAACTGAAGAAACTGAGAAGTTATCTCATGACTTGTGAATGCTGATCCTATGCCCTTTACACAACTCAATGAGAGCTTAAATTATATGCTGTGGAGAGTCAAGATCATAAATAAAAAGGAGGGATTCTCAGATAATGGCATTCCAGTCAGATTAGAAATATGCCTCATTTGGGAACATATTACATTACAATTTTGGACTTACCGAATTATCTTCTCTTCTATTTATTACCAGCAGCCTTATATCAGACTCATATTTTAAGTTCTTATTTTGTGCAAATTTGTTCTACCTCAAAAAATAAGATTTTCTTTAGCCCCTTCATCTCAATGGTCTGACCACCCAGGAATCAGAATTGACTAGGAATATCAGGAAAAAACAGCTGAGGAACTACTAACAGCAGCATCACAAGAGCTGCACCTTTGCTGGCACTGTCCAGCCTCAGGCTCATGCTTCAGAGGTCAACTTTTTGGTCCCAGGAAAGCAGTGGTCAAACCAATGAGAGATTTTACGTACAGAATTTCATCAAGGACATGAAGTACAGTGAAACAGATTCTTTCTGATGGCACATGTAGAAAAGTTTGAATTATCCAGCACAAATTGGCCAACCCAGGTCCATCAAAGTGCTTTGAGGTCCTGCTCAGGATTTCAGATATGCATTATGAGGAGCAGCTCCTGTTCCAGGACACACGTTTCAGTCGGGGCAGGATCAAGTTCTGAGAGTTTCCGGTGCATGTTTCAAAGAAATCAGCCTCAGCCCTAGGTATCCTAGTTGGCAGTTGTAAATATTTATTCATTAAAGAAAGTTCTTGTTTGCTTCTGGTGCGGCTTCATAGCCTTCTAAAAACTCACAAACAAGAGAAATGTATGGGCAGGGAAGAGAGGGGAGGAATTTCTTCCCTTTCCTTATAAGTTAAAAAAAAATTACAAAACCAACTTGCCGTGTGGAAAATAAACTTGTTCAGTTTTGTATATATGTGTTTACTGTACAAACTTTCAGTGACTCAGATGTGAAATGTGCCTCAGGTTTGTTATGAGTCTTGTTTAGTTTTCTAACTATCCCTGAGAAAACATGGGCCACAGTTCAGGCTGATGTCTATCCCATCCAGTACATTGTAGGGGATGCACAATAAAACCCCAATCCTGTGAGTGTTTGTGCATGCATGAATAGACCTGCATTCACTGGGCTTTTTCATGCATGTAATCATCTGCAGGATCAGGGCCTCAGGCACAGCACAGAACTCGGGCTCCTACATTTACTTGGAGCTGGAATTTGTTGCATTATTTTGACATAAACTGCTCATCTGATTTCAAAACTCATTGCTGCATTCACACCAGTATTCCCAACTGGGAAGGACTGATTTTAAGCAAGCTTTAAGAGACTACCGATCTCCTTTTCCTTTCCTCTCAGCATTGATCCCCGTCACATCCAATGTGCCTCCTTTTTAATCATCTTGCTTCTCCCGCAGCTCTCTGATTAGGTCACATTTCAATTTGTGCCTGCAGAGTTGCTCCCATGTTAGTGGCTGGCAACATTACAAACATAGTTTCTTGGCATTCATGATTGAACCCAGTCAAAGGCCTCCAGGTAACTTGGGATAGTTAGAAACTATTTCATGTGTTTGAGCTATTTCTGCTTCCTTGTGATGCATAAAGAAGAGCTACAATGTGGCTGATAAGGTACATGTGATTAGTTTGGAACTACTGGGAACTAGAGATCTCTCATTTTGCTTGCCTGGAAAAATTTATTGTGACTTCAGACGCCTTAATTGAGGGCCTGAAGGTGTTGACCTTCAGCAGCAGCCCCATCTATTCCCCACATCCATCAGTCATTGAAGTTAAATAGTGTGTGGTATTAAAAAAAAAACAAACTCAGCATTTAGTAATCTACAGTCCCTTGGATCATAAAGTTGATTTTAGCCATTCAGTAGCTAGAAGTGGGTAGGGAGAAAAGACCCTTCTTAACCCACCTGATGTTGGTCTGGGAGGTTGGGATGGACCCCAGAAGCCACAAGTGAGCAGCACTAGGCAGCTTGGGAGTTAAGCCTTGACTCGGATTGTATTTTCAATTTTGGGCTTCTGACCTTTTGTAATGAGAACCCCCCTTGGAGAAATAAATCTTCATCTCAAATTAGCTCATGGTTATCTGAGTGAGGCTGGCAAAGACAAGACAGTTATCTGGAGACGGCAAACCCAAATGGAGGAGGGAAGACCTGCCCCAGAAGCAGTGTTTTGGACCCCTAGATGTTGGAAGGAATCATAGAATCATTTAAGTTGGAAAAGAACTTGAAGATCATTGAGTCCAACTGTTAACCCAGCACTGTCCAGTCCACCACTAAACCATGTCCCAAAGTGCTACATCTTCACATCTTTTAAATACTGCCAGGAATGGTGACTCAACTATTTCTCTGGACAGCCTGTTCCAACACTTGACCAACCCTTTCAGTGAAGAATTCTTCCCTAATATCTAATCTAAACCTTCTCTGGTGCAACTTGAGACGGTTTCTTCTTGTCCTACCACTTGTTACCTGAGAGAAGACACTAATTGCCTCCTGGCTACAACCTCCTTTCAGGTAGTTGTAGAGAGCAATAAGGTCTCTCCCGAGCCTTCTTTTCTCCAGACTAGGTGCCTCCAGCTCTCCTAGCTGCTCCTCATCAGACTTGTGCTCAACAGCTTCATTGCTTTTCTCATTGCTCTTCTTTGGATACAGGAAGAAACACATGGGAGTTTCTCTCCATCATAATAGTGCCAGCAGGGAAGTTACCAGCACCAAACTCTGGGATGTTGAGAAGAGATCTCTCTGACAGATGCAAGGTTATGTTAGGACCTCCATTCCCTGCCAGGCACAGGAAACATAGAGATACCCAACACCTCTCAGCAAAGTCCTGAGCAACAATTCCACGGCATACAAACATTTCAGTTACTTGTCTGTTTGTGAACAGAAATACATGAAAACTACAATCCAGTTTCATGAGCTCTTGGTAGCATGCTGTTTATTGTTCCCAGAGGAACAATAAGGTTTCTTAAAAGCAGATGGACTCAAACACTGTGATGATTTGCTGTAGAAGCAAAACAATGGGCCAGATTTTTTAAAAATAGAAAATATATCTGTTGCACAAGTAAATCCCACTCTCTTCTATGCACAAAGTGGGACAAGATGGCCAATGTTTTGCAGCAGTTTTTGCAAATGCAACTGAATAAAGGGTTTCCCTGACATAGTAATCATGGAAAAAATCAAACATGAGCAAGGACTTAAAAACTAGTGTAAGCACAGAATCACAGAATGGTCAAGGTTGAACGGAGCCTCTAGAGGTCCAGAGTGTCCAGATAACTTCTGAATATCTCCAAGGATGGAGACTCCATCACTTCCCTAGGCAAACTGTACTGGTATTCAGTCATTCTCACAGTGAAGAAGTGTTTCCTAATGTTCAGAGGGAATTGTTTCTTAATGTTCAGAGGGAATCTCTGGTGTTTCAGTTAGTGCACATTCCCTCTGGTCCTGTCACTGAGTATCACTGAAATGATTCAGGCTCCATCTTCTTTGTGCCCTCCCTTCAGGTATTTATATGCATTAATAAGACCAAGCCCTTCCCTAGTTTTCTCCAGATTAAACAGGCCCAGGTCCCATATCCTTTCCTCAGAGAAGACATGCTCCAGTCCCTTAATCATCTTTGTGGCCTTTCATTGGACTCTCTCTAGCACGTCCCTGTCTCTCTTGTACTGAGGAGCCCAGAATAGCACACAGCACTCCAGACATGGCCTCACCAGTGCTGAGTGGAGTGGAAGGATCACTTCCTCAACCTGCTGGCAATGCTTTATCTCATGCAGCTCAGGACACCCTTGGCCTGTTTTGCTGCAAGGACACATTGCTCACTCAAATTCAACTTGATGTCCTCCAGGACAACTAGGACCTTTTCTGCCAAACTGCTTTCCAGTGGGATGACCCTCAGCATATACTGGTGCCTGGAATTGTTTCTCTCCAGGTGAGGGATTTAGAGTTTCCCCATGTTGAATTTCATAAGGTTTCTTTTGGCACATTTTTCCGGTCTGCTGTGGTCCCTCTGGATGGCAGCACCACTCTCTGAAATATCAACCACTCCTCACAGGTTTGTGTTATCAGCAAATTTGCTGAGGGTGCACTCTGCCCTATCATCCAGATCATTAATAACAATGTTAAACAGAACGACATTCAGTGTTGACTCCTGAGGTACTACCAGTTATTGGTTACCAACTAGACTTCATGTCACTGATCACCACTCTCTGGGCCCAGCCATTTAGCCAATTTTCAATCCACTTGTCCACTCATTCAGCCCATACACGGATGGTGTGAAAGGCTCTACTGAAACCCAGGCAGACAGCATCCGCTGCTCTGCTCTCATTTACCAAGACAGTCATTTCAATGTAGAAGTTTGTCAAGTAACCTGCCCTTGGTGAAGCCATGCAGACTACTTCTGATGATTTTCTTCTCCTAAATGCTCCACCACCTTCCCAGAAATCAAGAAGACTGTGGTTCTTTGAGTCCTCCTTCTTTCCATGTTGTTGAAGGCAGGCATGACATTTGCTTTCCTCCAGTCTTTGGGTGCTTCCTTCAGTTGCCATGATCAAAGATTATCAAGTTTTGCAATGACGTTTGCCAGCTTCCTCAGCACTCATGGTTTCATCTCATTGGAGCGCAGCAAAATCTGAGGGAAAGAAGGTATTCAGTACTTCAGCTTTTTCCATAGCCTGTGTAACCAGGTCCCTCAACTCATTCAGCAATGGGCCTGCATTTTCTCTAGTTTTCCTTTTGTCACCCACATACCTAAAGAAGCCCTTCTTGTTGTTTTTAGCATCCCTGGCTGGGTTCAATGCCATTTGGACTTTGGCTCTCCTAACTTCATTCCTCACATTCAATGTTCAGTGTCTCTGTATCCTCTGGTATCCTCCCAGATACAGAACTTGCTACCACCCTCTGTATGCTTCCTTTGCAATGAAGCAAAGGGAAAGTGAAATAAAGGATATTCCCTACACTTCATGGAATAGTGAATGTCAAAAATTAGCCTGAAAAGCTCAAGCCGTTACCAAGACTGAGAAAATATAAAATCTGCAAAGAATTGTTATTAGCAGAGCATCCATGTTCCCTCTCCACATTTCTAAAGAAGGCTAACAGAGAACATCAGGTGGCCCAACCCAGCCTCCTGTAGGTCAACATTACACCTGGATTGAAACCAATGTATATGCATATACACACATCAAACACATGTATATACACATCAAACTACATAACTGAAACCAAACTATATAATATAAATACCAGGTATTATATAGCATGTATAATAAGGCTTCTCTTTAAAGGCCGGTGGGGCCTTTACTTTGATGAGTTAGCATATTTTAGAGGGTGTGTATCTGATTCATGATTAAAGCTTATATATTTCTAGCACCAGAAGAAATATTAAACCAATTTGCTGATCCTGTCGGTAAACTGGTGTTAGAAAGAACAGTTGTTTCTTTTTACATGGTAAACTCAGTAACCATAGGTGGAGGGGAATTAACCCACATCAAAAAAAAAGAACCAGTTTTTCTAAATGAAATTTTGTAATGTGAAAGAAACACTTTAAAGAAACTAATGAAGTCTAAATATTGCATCATAATTTGTCCTATTAATGTTGGTATCATTACTTTAAAATACATGTTACTATAGATATTACATGTTTCAGACATTTAAAGTAGGGCAAAAGGAGAGTGCCATAAAAACCATACAGGTTTATGTCAGGGCATATTTTCAGCTGCAGAATTTTCTTGTGTAAACCCCAGGTTTACAATTATGTATTACACATAGAGCACAAGTTCTGTGTTTGAAGCTGTCCAGCACTTTCAAAAAAACTTATATATCCACTTTGATTTTCATGAAATTCAGAATATAGAAGATCAAATACACTCAATAACTGATGCTAAATGTCAATGACATACCAGCAGAAAGGAATTTTTTCCACATGAATATGGTATGAAAGGAATGTGTTGGGAATAATGTCATTGCCCACAACAAGCTCTTTTCTCAAGAGCATGTCTCTTCTAACAAATGCAAAAAGTGGGCAGAACAAGAGGCCCCTCTCCTCATTTTTATACTTTGCTCTGTAATCTGTACAGTTACAATCTTTGGAGCATTTGGAATTCTAAATTTAGGACTCTAAATGCCCTAAAACTATGTCTTAAGTGGTAGGGCTCAGTTTAGAGGGCTCACAGCAAGACTGGGAGAGAAATCCTAAGTGTCTCCAAAATATATGTGTCATTCCCATCTATCCATGAACCTGTGACCAAGGTCCTGCCTTCCTTCCTTCTCCAGTCCATGCAGCCTACATCCAAGAAACCTTATAACACACCACCCTGCCCCAAATCCCAACCTTTGTGCACCATGACCTTCACCAGCCCTGTATTCCACATCCTTCAGGGACCCTCTTGTGCATTTCACCCTCCTCCTGCACATTGTCTCCTTGCCCCATCTAGGGTGCATAAGGAACTCCAGTACAAGTCAGGCATCATGACTTGTACATCCAGCACTGGATAGAGGCAGCATTTTTAATTTTTTAAAAGCGTGGAACACATCTAACTACACTTTGGCCCTCGGACTGATCCCAGTATCCATGCTCAGCTACCTACAACTTCTCAAATGTGTGAGAAAGGCCATTGTCTGCCATTCCCTTCTCATTCACTTCTGGCAAAAGCTCTTGACAAAGGTTTTTCAAAGGGCTGCACCAACATGCTGCTTGCCCTTGCTCTGTCCCAATGCAGAACATCTCCACTGTGTGTGTGGTTTAAGTAAAGAGTCAGAAAGAGGTTGAAAAAAGCCTCCTGTTGAATTCCATAAGTTAGTATCCACTCGGTAACGTGTCTAAGCTAGAAAGAAGTCTGTCATAGATGATGAATTCGCTGATGTAATGGGCACATGCTTGCATTAGTGGTAAATAACCTATGCCAAGTTTTCCAAATGCAATTGGTGATTTTGCATGCTGCAGTTCCTATTTGTCACTGCTTTGAAGCCTGCTTTGAAGAAGAGCAGTGCAGCCTCTCTGAAAAATCAGACTGAAATCAAAACGAGTGGTTCCCAAATTTTTTTTTTTAAGACTTGCCTGGCTTTCATAATCCTCAAAGGCATCCTGGGCACCTGTGAAAAAGAGCTGGAACTGCTTCTTCATAGCCAAGACATATCGTTCAGCCCTGCCAATTATCATGTTTGGACCAGCAGAAGCAGGTCAATGAAGTGCATGCATTGAGCACTGATACACCAGCGAGAATTCTAAAAGCATCAGTAGGAGAAACCTGCAGTCACCTGTATTTGGGTGAATAAAACCAAAAGCCCAGCATCTCCCACCTCCCATAGGCATTTCACCTATTTTCACAGACATTTGGGTCATTTCACTTATAAAGGTACACATCTGACTAAGGGTAACAAAATAAGCAGCCAATTTTCAAAGAGAACAATTGCAAGTAAAACTTGTTACCCAGGGATTTCTCATCCACTCAGAGTATTTTTGACAAGAGGAAAAGGCCCATCTTCCTCCAAATACTGCCTCCCTAAAAATCTGCCCTGGCAGTTACAACCTGCCTCTCAAACACTCCGGTGTTTCAAAACACTCTGGTGTTTTGAATCCAAGCAAAAGCTTTGGCAGCTGTGAACTTAGCACAGGCTCATTCTAAATGATGAGAGGAAACAGGCTGACAGTGAGCTGATTAGAAAGCTCTTAGAGCTCTCTCAGTTGAGTGGGGAGAACAAGACAACTTTCTTCATGTGTTTCCAAAGAGGGAATGCAGGGACTGCCAGAGCCCAGCTTTCTGTCCTCTGCAAGATCCTGAGGATGTGGGAAAAGACCATTTCAGAGAGGCTGAGCTGCTCTCGCCACCCTGCCCCTTCCTGACAGCCTCTGCTCTGAAGATAAGGAGGGAGGAAATAGCAAAACACTATGGTAGAGACTCGATGAATTTGAAGAGACAACTGCAAGCTGTTTCCTGGCCCCAGCCTTATCTGGAGTCACAGAAAATAACCCCTTCTCTGTGGCCAATAAATAACCAGTTATGATTGGGGTGAACTATCTGGTTAAATTTTTGCTGCTGAGGGCTATGTAGCAGGATGTGCTTTCCACAAAGAGCAGGACCAACTGTATTCCTTGTCATGCTTTGGAGAAGGGAGGGAAGGCTCTGCAGAATCCTCTCACCCGGGGCAGGTGGGTTAAATCAATGTTGTTTAAGCCCATGGTAGAAAATGAAAATATAGGAAGTGAAGAAAGGGTTAAAAGGATGCACTCAAAAAGCCACACAGAGGTTATTGAATGGACAAAGCAGTGAGCATTAAAAATAATTCAGCCAAAAAATAAAAATAAATATGGGAGGAAATTACTTCATCTCAGCACACACTGCATTATCAGTATGAAAGCTCTAGGAGCTGCTTTTCTTTCCAAAATGACAGCTGACAGCTGATCTAAACAAAAGGTCACAAGGACAGCAAGAGGACAACAGGGAGGCTCAGAGAGGGGATGGATAGAAGATGCACCAGAGCAGCAAACATTTAAGGCCACAGGCAACCACAGGTAACACCAACCACAAGGACAGGCAGCCCCCTTCAGCACTCTGCAATGAGCCCCCAACATCCATCTGAGCTGAAGAAGATGTGTCCTAGTTCAGATGTCATCTCTGACCCATTGCCCAGCAGTGCCTCTGCTCATCACATGTCAAACTTCAGGGCCCAACCTCCACATTACACCAGAAAGCCTCCACTTTCTTCTCTACAGCAAAAGCCCAGCCACAGTGCCAGGGCAGCAGTTCTCCATGGCGGTTCCCCAGGGCTGTGTTTGTACAAAGAGGTCAGCAGAGAGGCTCTGAAAATTTCCCACTGAAAATTTCACACAGTTTGGGTTGGTTTTGCACTTTCATTACAATTTTTATACAGCTGTAAGAATACAGTGAAACTTGTGTGAGTGTCCACCACATTACGTCCCTACTTGGCTTAAAGGACCACCCCCAGGGTATCCTCAAATTTACTAGCTACAACTATACCTCTGCAAGAAAATGACCTCTGTGAAGCAATCAACTTTTTGCTGGTCCCCTGAGCAGTCAAGAAGGTAATTTACAATGCAGTTCATTTCTGCTACCTTCATAAAGAGAGAAAAAAACAAAGAAAAAGGAAAAAAACCCTTCTCACTGCCAATTACAAAACCAGTAAGGCAAAAATGCAGTTCAGCTGTATGGTGATACCTATAAAATCAGCTATCTTAGATGTAAGTTTGGTTTGGGGTTGGGAATTTTTTTTTCCTTTACAGTGAAATAACTGGGAGTAATAGTCATAAATTCTTTCATTGAGTTTCCTGGGGTCTGAAAGACATCTGGGAGGATTATGGAAGGAATACAGTGTGCTATAGCTGTTCTTGAAGCAGCCTTGATTTATGGCTCCATCTGTAGCTGCTGCAGTTCTCCTGAATCAGATACTGAAACTGTCCCTGGACTTGAGCAACAATGATGTTATAGCTCTGCAGCCAAACTCCATGTTGGGACAGGCCATGGTCTGTTTTACCTTTCCCTCCATTTGAACAAGCCCACTTTATAATTCTCTAGCCGTGGGTGCAGCACTGCTGGATTCCAGAGGTGGACTGCCCTTTCCAAAACAAGAAGAAGCATCACCAGTCCCTGTTGCAAAGTGTCATGGAGAGAGTGAGCAAGAAGGACACTTCGACACATCTGTGCCTTATAGCAGTGATGTGCTTTCTTCTGATTTGGCATTTCTTCTTGATTTGGCTCTTTCCATATTGCAGCCTAATGATGCTATCAGAGAAACCTTATCATAGTTTTGTCGCAAAACAATCCTATATTAAGCAGGGATACTGGAAAAAGTTGAAGAGGAGGAGAAGGATTCACCAACACAGACAGATACATTTTTGTGGAGGCAGATTTCTGGTTCCCCACAAAGCGTCCAGAGCTTTCATGGTATTCCCAATCAGCCTCCATGCCTCCAGCTGACTTCCCATAAAAATGCTGAAGGGTCTTTGATCTCAGGGTACGTGTTCTCATGAGAAGGGGAGGGGTAAAATTGCAGAGGTCAGACAAATGCTTGACAGTGATTACTCCAGCTCCTCAGACCCCAGCCAGTGCTTGTGGTCCTGTGTCAGAGATCACAGATTTGGTTTGATCAGTCATGACTTGAAAAGGCAGAACAGAGCTGTCCAGGTCAAATCAGATGCTTAACTCCACTTACCTTCTGTGATGGGTGAGGAAGTTCAGTAAAAATTAGGATTGTAAGAAAGAACAAAAGCAGAAAAAACCCAAAAGACTAGAGGCAAAATCCATAGTGAAAGAATCAGTGTCCCTGCTGCACATCATCTGAGTTTGGATATCAGTTATTGGCTCACCCAGTCTCCCAACTCAGCCTACTTAAATTATCTCGAAGTGGCAAAAAATAAGGAAGTTAAGTCTTTCCTTGGAACACACTATATCCCAAACTTTGTAGCCAATGCATATAGCACAGCTTTTGTATCTTACAATCTATTATTTTTTCTGATACTAGAACAGAGCTCTGACCCTGGAGGGGATGAAACTAGTCCAAATGATAACAGTTGAAATGGCACTAAAAATAAAAAGAAGTGTTCATATATATATTCTTTACTTATGTCTCTGACAGAAATTCCTCTGTGAGAAAAGAACTTCAGGCTGTAACACAGGAGTCAGATCTTTACTGCTTCCAGCCTTCTCATTGACTCAATGTTTATGGAGAATGCATATAATGGTTTTTCCACCAAGAAATCAAATTTATCCTAAAATGCCATGGAATTAAAAGGATGGACTCCCCTCCTGCTTACTTCTGCCAGAACACCCTCCATGTTAACCACTCTCTGCAGCAAAAGTTAAACAAACTGTCCACTATCATCCCGACTGTATGAAAGAGAAACAGCTTTTCTGTGCATTTGGTCTAGTTATTATCTAAAACACTGGAGTTATTCTGGAAAAAGAAATCGGGGATTGAGAATCTAAGCAGAGGCCTGAATAAATAATTTGAGGCTGATACAAAGGCTCATGTAAACTGAGCAATGCGGTTTGATTCCTCTCCACCAACCCACCTCTCGGGAACAGATACATGCCAAAATACTGACACCAGGTACTTAGGAGCAAAAGGAGTATTCTGCAAATGAAAACCTATAGGAAGCAGATAGTGCACAGTAGAGTTTACTGTCTATTAGCTAAGAGACAGAAGAATAAATTGTATAAACAGAAGAAATAACCTGGTGATGGGCAACACCCCAGAAGTTCAGTCTGGAGACAATATCCCAAGTTATCTGAAAACACCACTCCTGTGTGTCTCAGTGCATCTCCTTCCATGGGTAGAGCAGTCCAGGGACTGATGCTCAGCTCTCTGTAGAGCCCACCTCATGCCCACCACATGATCCACCATGTGAATATCTGGTAGCACAGATGAATGTGGAAGACAGGAAAATGTTACTGAATCCCAGTAAAAAGATTAATTTGCAGAAAAGACAAGGAACTATTAACCTCTTTTCTTGAAAGAAGAAAAGAAGTGTAAATCTGGAGCAGCTGAGGGCTTTGATGAAGAGAGTGCAACAGAAAATTACTAAAGGTTTTATTTCCAGTTGTCTCTGCTTTATGTGACCCCATGTGGAAATTCTGGGACCATTTGCATGATGGAAGGAAGAAGAAGCAAACAGAATGGCTGACGTGTTTACTAGGAGGTATATTTCAAGACCGGTTTGTCGAATATGCTTTGCATACACATTTAGCCACAGACAAAAGGAAGTAATTCATTCGCCAGTTCCTGTGGTGAAAATTACTTCAAGATTTATTCCATGCCCATGTGCCAAGCACACTCCTGATACACACACGGATAGGCACACACACACCCCTGCACACAGAGACATCCCATCAGTGGCACTAAATAACTTATGAAAATGGTTACTAATGTTTTATCTGGAATAAAAACTAAATTTGGATGTGAAAAGACAATCAAAAAAGCCATAATGTTGAGATTTATGAAATAGGAAACATCTGTCTGGGGAGGAAGCACGGCCTGCCCTAACACTGAGCCATGGTGCAAGGAGGTGTGTGTTCAAACCACAAGTCTCTGCAGATGGCTGGGGACACAAGTCACCTCACTTGACTTTATATCTTCTCATCCTTAGCTCCCTGAAGTACTATACATGCATTTGTACAGTGCTTTGCATACTCCACCAGGACTATCATGCCCAACAGAAACAGAAAGACGGCTGAAAATGAGAAAGCTCAAGGCAGTTATGTGGAAGATCCATCAACAAAATCACTATTCAGCATGGGAAGTGGTTACGATGCTTGGCTGTGGTGACACCTCTGAGCTGGTGGGAGCTGGGGCTTCCAGGTAGGCTACAAAGAAATCTGATCTGCAATGAATATGTCTTCAGTTCAGCATAGGCAATGGGAGAAATGGTTCATTCGAAACCCATAAGGTTTGGAAGGCCCTCAGCTGAAACCAAGGTTTGTCAGAGTCTATTTTTCAGAGGTTCAAAGGACATATAACAAAAAAAAAAAAACCATACAACATAAGCAAGGAAACGAGAAGAACATGATAGAGAGTAGAGAGGAGAAAGCTTGTGCTGAAGGAAATGGATAAGTTATATATTTGGCTGTATGCTTCACTGTAGAAAGCAAATACAACATAATGGACACACTAGTGCTCCAAAAACCACATCTCAGAGATACCATTAGCTCAGGACGTTCACAGCATATATAAGCTGAAAAAGACAAATATATACTTTGTGTAATCACAGTCCGAGTAAAGACTGCAGAGACCATTACCATACCAGAAGGATAACCCAGCCAACCACAGTCTCATAGGTTATAAAAAACTGCATTCAAGAAAGTCAAATAGGCTCCACAGAGCTCTTGAAATACAGAAATGACAGGAAGGCAAAAGTATTTCTGAACTGAAGGGACAAATCCTGCCCCACCAGTCATACAGCTATGCATAATTATCTGAGGACAGAGACATAAAGAGCAAGAAAATAATGCTGTTTAAAGCCAATAATTGTTTCCTATGGTTTCACAGAGCTGTGCTGAATAAAATGCATTTGTTATATTATGACCGTGGGTCACAGAAACCATAGTAAAGGAGGAAAATGCAGGAAGATTATATGTTGCAAGGAGACATAGCTGCACTAAAGATGAACATAAAAAGCAAAACTGAATAGAGATCTAGAATTTCTAAATTACCCTTGGCCCAAATGTCTGGCTTACCACTGAAATAGTGTAATTATAAAGCTGGCATGAAAAACAGGACATGGATCTAGTTACTAATTTCTTACTAGCAATAGACGCAAAACAGTTTCTGCCAGTAGCGGGTCTCTTGACAAAAACCTTGTGTCTTCTACATGATGTGACCTATAGGGAAAACTGTTTTTAATCAGGCAAATCTATAAATGGTATGCAGTTGTGGTTGGTCCTCTCAGATGTCAAAAGGAATAGAGGAGAAAGTGGGGGAAAGGGAGGGGATGATATTCGCTGTAATTTCTGGTTTAACACTTCACTTTCTCTGAAACACACTGCAGAATTTTTTAGATTTAGGAGGTTGACATTGTCATGCAGGCCAGTGATGGCAACAGTGTCACCTCACAAACCAGGTGAAAAAAATAAATTAAAAAACAAACAAACAAACAACAACAACAAAACAAAACCCCAAAAACCTCTTCCTAGTAGTATCATTTTAGTCCCTGTGTTCTACTTCAGCTTTGACTACAAATATAGGGGCCTTTTCATTGCTGCAGTTCTGAACTCACTCACTCTAATCTCTGTTTCCACCACACACTTAAGCCTAAACACATGAGTTACACCACTAAAGTCAATGGCATAGTTCCTGTGCCAAGATGTTAAGCATGTGTTCATTCAGGTGTCTCACTGGGTCTATCCAAGGAGTTTGGACAGGAAATAATTCTAAATAGTTTTGTTTTTCTGTGGTAGGTGTGCTTGAAACAGCAATCAGTGGAGTGGTGTCAGTAAAATAATATTTAAATGTCTTACACCATATCATAGACTATAAATAGTTGAAGGTCGTGTGGAAATTTTTGTCTAGCCTTTTTACCAGTGAAAAGTTTTCTTCAACGAAACTGGACTTCTTTGCCATGTTTCTGCATTTTACTGAGGTGTTTGAGCTTTTGGCAAAAATCTGAACTCCTGAAAACCTAATAGCTTGGCTGCCCTGAAAAATGCAGAGTTTGTGGTTAAAAAACCTTTTAATCTTCTGATGAAAAGACAAAATTTTGTGCAGACCCAAATCCAAATCATTCAGGTATTGAGCTGAACACAGTTTCTGAGGCAACACACAGGAATCAGATTAGTATTGGAAAGGCATAGCATGGTTCGTGTCAACCAACCCAGTTCTAAGCACAGTTTTGCAAATCTGTGATCTATACTTGGTATTTAAAATGTCATTTATTTATGTGTGCGTGTGCATACTATTATTCTGCCTTGGGCACACTAAGGGCCCTCTAATGTCCAAGAGCTGCCAGGGTACTTAAGCATTTATGACCTGTGATTCAGAGTGGGTCTGAAGGTCATTAAAGGCTGGGTGAGGAAGAGGTTCACGCGACAGCCAGATTACCATGATCGATTCCTATACTGTAAAATATTATGAAACCACTCCATTAGCTCTTTTTATCTGCAGAGGGCCTACCAACAGTGGTGAAATCCTTGAGGAGCAGCTGTGTCGGAGCATGGGCACAGGCAGCACTTGTCCCTCCAGCTTTTCCAAATGGTTTTCTGAGTAATGTCACAACACTGCTGCAATGTTGAAAAAAAGGTCATCAGGGCTAACAGATAATGATTTTCAAAAGCAAACAAAAC
Source organism: Calyptomena viridis (assembly GCA_013390005.1). Classification (NCBI taxonomy): domain Eukaryota; kingdom Metazoa; phylum Chordata; class Aves; order Passeriformes; family Eurylaimidae; genus Calyptomena; species Calyptomena viridis. The sequence continues at coordinate 57,340 of WEIV01028238.1, read as the reverse complement.
CCATGAGTTGAAGAAATGCTTTTGCTCTTAAAAGAAAGTCCACATGCACCTCCACAACCATGCAATAAAAGGGGTCATTGAACTGTGCTGTGCTAGATGATGTTATCTTGCCAGGCTCATGGACAAAGGTGATCCATGAGCACCTCCTCCCTCCTGCACTGAACTGAACAGACATGTCAGCACTGCAGAGGTCCAGCCATGATCACCCCATGCTGCCTGCATGTCTCATCCCACTCTGGGTAGAGTTATAATTTTCTTAGGACAGATTAATTCATTCTTTCCAGATATTATTGACAGAGCTTTGCCTCAGTGATGTTCATTTGCCTTCAGCCTGGGACTGTCCTCTTATGTTTTACCAAGGCCACAGCCCCTCCCATATCAGCCCTTCTTCCAAAAACCTTAAGTCTGTAACAGACACGCATCCATCAAACAAAACAAAAAGAGCAGGTATCTCCCAGCACTCGACAGAGGTGAGAGATAGCAACCATGCCTCTGCTCACGTTTAGACATACTGTGCCCAGCAATAAGACTTCACACATGTAACTTATTGCACATGCATATTCTTACCATAAGACCAGAATTTCACTGTTATGTGATCAAGACCATTTGGGTTTTGGTGACACAATAAATACAGCTGTTTGCGTGACAAAAAGAAAAAGGCGGAAGGAAAAATTTATCTGGCATAAGTCTCAAGTATTTCCAAAGCAGAAAGCCCTCACTGGCTGTTCCTCTCTCATATCTACCCCAAAGCAAAAAAATAGGCAACTCTGTGATAACTCCTGAACTGGAACACAAACAGCAGGTCAAGCACTTCTTTTCTTAACACATCATTGATCCCTTAATTCTTATTACAATATTCTGTCACCGAGTCCTGCCACACACTTACAGAGCACCAGTGAAACCCTTGCCTGGTCCCACTGCAAGTTACTGTCCACCATCAGATATAATCCCAAAGGAATGAGCAGGATCACCCAGAGAGCAAGACCATTTGTGAATAAAAGTAGCAGAATCTAATCTTTACTATAGAACCCCCAGATGTCATCTGCTCCCTCTCATGATCTCAGTTCTGAAGTGAGCAGTCTCCATAAAAAAAGTGTCTTTTCACTCTCTCATTTGTTTGCCCAGAAATGTCATTCATATCATTGCAAAGACCAGTCTGGGAGTCTTCAAAGAAAAAGGTTTGTTTAAAGAAAAAGACATCCTTTCTTTGTCCCTTGCTTTCAGATAAAGTGATTGACATTTTTGCCTTCTGCATAAAGTGGAACTTCAAATCAGGGAAAAAATATTATAGTAAGCAAACTCCAGTCAGTCAGTTTCTAAAAGGTCATCTTTTTATTTATAAGACAAAAGTAACTTTTTATTTTACCCAAAATTAGTATGGTATCATTCTGTGTACCAGTAAAACCAATCAGACAAAAAAATACTTTTTCTGACAGAGCTGGAAAGTAAATTCGGCTCAGCAAGAAATGTTTGTTTCCACAGGTTGTGAGCCTTTTATAAGTTACATTCAACCATCCCTCTCCAATTATTATAGACATAAATTACAAGGTGAGCTAAAACACGTAGTCCTTTTTTTAGAGCAAAATGCAGGGGTTAGCTCTCTTGGTTTCTGCTGAAGAATAAATTGTATCATTATAGCCTTCTTCTGGGTCTTGTTATTCTGACTTTTTGACTCTCACTAGCTGCAGTCTGTACAATGCACAACTGTATTTGTTCACAAGGAATGCTTTCGTTCCTTTTGACTTTTTCCTTTCCACTTCCTAATGGTTTACATGTAGCAGCAGAGCTTTTGAAAAATTACCTAACACATACTATGTTTAACGAGTACATTTAAACATACTTTAGCTACAAATCTTATCAGCTGATTATTTAACCTTTGTGAATAGGCTAAATATTTTCTTCGATGCTTAAATAAATATGATACATGGTTTCCTTGGAAAGCCTAATGAGAAGGAAGTTGGTTTTAAACTTAATTCAAGACTTCTCCTTTAATTTATTTTATCAGTATTTTTTTCCAAGTGATCAAAGCAAGCAGTTTGTATGACAGACCTAAATTTCTAAAAGAAAAATTAAGTACCAAAATATTAATGGTGCTGGACTTTGTTTGGGGGGTGGGAGTTGCACGCCATCTGGAAGGACAATCAAGAATTTGCTGTGCACTGCGAAGCACATGGTATAAGGCAAGAAGTCAAAATCCTGCTGCCTCTCAAAGTGGATTTAAATAATTAAAATCAAGATGCCTGCATGTCTTTCAGATTTCAATAACAATAAAGCGTGCCTATAAAACTCATACCAGTTGTCCTGGCTCCCCCAAATGCCTTGTGAACCAAACCTCACTCAAGAGCATCAGTCTCAATGCATCTGTCCAAGTGACTGGGAATGGGCAGCCAGTTTGTTTGGGCCATGTAAAAGATACGTGTGCACCTGTGGCCACTCAATAGACACGGGCTGCAGCACTGTCACACACCTCAGATGCAGAAGAGCAACCCTCCTGGTCTGCTGCCTCAGCCTAGAGCAGGTCATTGCTGCTCCACAGACTCACGAGATGAAGGTGCTGCAAGGTGAGGGGCTAGCTCAGAGCTTTTCTTGTCCCACATCTGAGACTTATGTATGTACGACAAATGTGCTCACACATGTACAACACCACATATACCCACACAATGGATACCCAGCAGCACTCACTGCAGCAGGAGAGGAGTGGTCCAGGGCTAGCCACAGTAGGAGGCTCCTTTGGGGCACAGGTCCTTCAGCGGGGGTTCTGAGCCCTGCTCCCCAGCGCATCTACAGGAACTATTAAAAACCATCCATATCACAGATCTCCTTTCCTTCTTGAAACCAAAACACAACAGACACACGCACAGAGTCACGCACAGGAAATCACCCAGAAAGCATGCAGGAGAAAACTTGGGCTTTATTCTAGGACAGGCTGAAGCAGAATGTGAAAGTACGCTGACGTCATGAAAGAAAGAAGTTGAATAGGTCAAGAAGCAGAGATGTGAGTTTAAGGAAATGGCAAGGCACACAAGAACAGATAAGGGAGATTGTATAAATAAATAAGCACACAGAAAGGAGCTGAGAGCTCTGTGAACAAAGCCTTACTCTTGAGCTAGAATTCACAGTCTATTTTCAGCCTGAGAGCCCCTAGAAGGTTTTAGAGCAGGAGCAGACCCTTTTAGAAATTTCACATAGGGACATCTCTGTGTAGCACCCACAAATTTGTTTTCCTTTGTAGCCTTTTGAAGATTGAGCAGAGCAGATCTGCTGGAATCCCCACTCTCTTACCAGGTTCACAGACCCTCAGCTAGAAGGAGTCCTACTTTCATAATTAAAAATTAAAAGAAGCAAAACAGCAAAAAGGAAAATAAACGGTACAAGGGAAGCTGGCTTAGCCAGCCTTTAGTACTCCAACTCTTCAGATGAGAGAAAACAGAGAGGTAACTGAAGTAGTATTAGTTTAGTCATTATTGGCAGCACGTCTCCTCAGGTCAGAAACTGAAAACTAATGAGCATACTTACCGAGTTTTAATTACTGTTCTTAATTCCTGAGTGTAAACTTCATCTACCCACAGGGAATCTTCTCTTCACTGCTGGAGATAGCTGTTAGAGGCATGTAATAATCATGGAATAGGTTTGCATCTTTTCCACTGTGGTTGCTTTAATTTACAGTGACATTTGTTTGATCACATATTTTGAACCACAGTAATTTTTACATCCTGTGTGCCAAAAACATATACATACATCATACCTGAAGCTAGGATGGTAGTGAAGCCAGACATATCTCACGAAATCTGTGTACTCACTGTGCTTTATCATTACATTGAACTTGATCCAAGGAAGTAAATTAGAAGTCAATTCTTCTTAATTTATGCTGATCATCTGAAAGATGTGTCCATAGAAAAGTTAGCACAGATTCTACAAACTCAACAGTATCAGGTCGTGTTAGTGGCTTGGTGACACATGCATGCACCTCCACATCTCCTTGCATTACCTGAAGTCTGCTCCATGAACATTAGAAGGAAAAATACAAGTATAACAGTCTAATCTGCTTTGCCTAACTTAGAAAGTATGATGAGGTGCAGAAGTGATTAGTGAGTGGTATTCTGGGTCTTGCATCACTAGTTCTTGATGTTCACTCACAGAATACAGGCTCTTCATGTGTCCCTGAGAAGAACTGTCAAGCTGGAAACACAGACCAAAATTCATTCTACAATGAGCTTTCATGCTGAATAGAAGCAACAAGATATTTTTCAAGTATATGGAAATCAACATCCTGGCCTTAGTAGTGCTGGAGTAGGACTTGGGCAGTAGATTTTCATTGCCTCTAATTTGAGACAACCTGGGTTGAAAAGCTGTCCAAAAAAAAAGGTTATGTGTGCTATAAACGTATTCCAGGCTCTGTGGAGCAAATCACTGGTTTGGAAGTTTTTTGAGAGAAGAAACAACTTAAAACATAGAAACAAACTAAAACTGGAAGAAAGTGCAACATAACCCTAAGAAAAGCAGCTTCTGCCTGTCTATCAGAATACTCTTATCTGATATTACAGACAAAGGAAGTATGGCAAGATGTCATTTATCTGCACTAGAATAAAGCATTTGATACTCTGCCAGATGGAAACTGTTAGTTCAAGTAGAGAAAGTGGGGATTAAGATAAGAATTGCAAAGTAGTTGAGGAATTGGCTAAAGGGAAGGTGACAATGGGTTGAGCTGAAAGGAAGAAAATCACTAGCAGAGTTTCGCAAGAGTCAGTATCAATCCTTTTTATTTCTTTAACAATTTTGGCACAAAAAGGTTTCTAATGGAACTTTATGATGACTGAGGTTGGGGATCCTTGTCCACACTGACAAGCAGCAGAATTTTACCTAAGAATAGCCAAATAATCTTCAGAAAAAATAGACGTGGAAGGAAATTCTACTATTTAAGGTAAAAGGCTGTCCACTTAAGAAATCATGAGTAGGAACTTACCCAGGCCAGCATGTGGCCTGGCCACTGGAAAAGGTAAATGTCACTTAGAATGAAGTATATTATTTCCACCACAGGAAGGAAAATATTCCTGAAATCAAAAAATGCCAGGCACTGGCAGGACCTCATCAAGAAGACCATGACCAGTTTTGGTCACCAAGGCTCTGTGTGTGCTGGGGACTGCTCTCTGTCTTGGAGGCCATGCAGCAATGCACAGAGCATGCCTAAACCTCTAAACTCTCCCACCTTCTCAAAAGAGTCAAGCTGAAATTGCCTTTTAGGAATGGTCTCCAGCCTTTACTGGTTCCAAAACCAAGCCCAAATGGTAATTAATACAGGCAAAAGTTATGAGGACCATAAATCATGTGCAGGTATCTTTGGCCTAATCCTTTGCTTTACTTAGTGTTCTCAGGTGGACAGGATTTGTGCTGGACTACTGCATGCTGAAGAGGAAAGCTACTAGAATGAGAGGAAAAATAGGAAGTATAAGAGGAGATGAGAAGCACTTGTATCATCTAGCAACATAGAGGCGGAGAAAGAAGATGAGTGACATAAGCAAGAACTAGGAAAGAAATATTTAAATCAAAAGACAACACTTGCCATGAGTAGATTAAGAGAGGCATATGCTGGATGTGTCCTCTCTCTTCAGACTTCTGTAGTGCTAAGTTATGTACCTAAATCTAGCATGGAGCGGAGATGCCTTCTGTTTTTTCAGAAGAATCACTGAACACAGTATATTCCCATTAAAACAAAATGGTTTCAATAACAACAACAAAATAGATTCAAACAAAAAAAAAATTCTTCTAGCTGCCAGATTTTTTTCCATTGACCTATAAAACCCATCAGGAAAAAAAAAGTTGCTATTTGACATTTAAGTAAGAAATCTTTCCTTGTGATGCACTGTGGTGTTGTTGCAAGGGTGTAGTCAGACATTTGCTGAGCAGACTGTAGTTCTAATTTTTAATTTCCTAGAGGCAACATTCCCCTTCACCTCCCCCAAACCCAAGCCTCCTATATGGCAGTGTCATGGGCTGTTGCCATGCCACCAGCCAGCCACTGATCTTTTTTGAGAACAAATATGTACTTATTACGAAGATTAAACTGGTGACACAATTTATCCACATGCCAGACACTGAGGGTATAGCATCCCCATGCTGCTTGTGAATGACATTATTCTGACCTGGCCTAAGCACATTCTTCGTAACAGTGCAGTTTCTCCTTGGCCAGAACCAGAGCTAGAATGAATTGCACTTTATTCACTATAAAGCCCTGAGCCTTAATCTCTCTATGCAGAACTTTCTGAATATTTACTCTAAGTTTACCAAATATTTCTTTGTTTCCAAGCCATAGAGCAGTTTCTGGGTAATGGGGAAGGGAGTGAAGGAGTCCCTGTGGTGGCAGCCTCCATCACTGTGTAAGGATGACTTCTCACACCCGTAAGTCTGACCAAAAATATTTTCAGTCTGGGAGGTCTTCCTCAAGGCAATGGATTTTGGACCTGCTCCTCAGAATATTAACTGTGGAAGAGGAAATTGCCATTGTTTGACTATTGAAAGCCATTGTTTGACTAACAGAAACAAGTGAAGCACTGGAAGTGACCTAACATCAGAAAAACATCACCCATAGACCTCTATTAGACATCACCCATAGATCTCATAGACATCCTATTGGTGGAGCAGAGCAATGGTTTTGAGCAGTTGACACTCATAATGAAGTCTCAGGGGGCTGAAACTGCCTTTAGAAGGGAGAAAGATCAACAAACCTGATGACTTTCAGTAGCCTTCCTTGTTCAGTCCTGTTGGCAGGTGCACCAACTCCCTGCTCCTGAAGGTTAAGCACAAAATCAAAGGTGGCATTTCACTCTTTCCCCTGTCTCCTGCCAGCTCCTGTCCTTCTTCTCCCAGCACCCAGCATGTTTCTCCTTGCAGGCACAAGTTTTGCTGGCACCGGGACACAATCTGCACCTGGCCTTAGTGGCCTCTTACTCCTTTGTTAGAAGGGCTCCTGGTTCACACCATCTCTTTCTCATCAGCTTTTACTGCAACCCATGGGAGATGGGGCAAGAGGAAAAGGGAAGAGGGGACAAGCCAAGTTTTATAATGCTTAGATGCAGTTTCACATCCAGGAAATGTGAGATTCTCCAGCCACAGGGCTGACAGCATTACAACAGAAGCCACACATCCTAGTACAAATGTTAAACAATGTGCTTCTCTGACCTAACTTTCCTTCAGTCTTCCCACAAAACCACAAAAAGCAGGAGGGGAAGAGTTAACACATTCTTTTCTAAGTTTCCTTTGACAAATGTGACAGCCTGTCACTGACTGATAGGCAATTAAAAGTGTGATGGATTGGTTCAAGAAAGTCAAGCCCTGTATCTGTCCTGTCTGTCTAGGTTCAACAGAGCCTTTCCCATACTAAAAGCTGTATGGAGAAGCATTATCTGCCACAGGCATCAGTCAGGACCCTGCTGGGTGAATTGGACCTGAAGCAGCAATATCAGTTCCCAAGTCTGATACTACATGTCTGCACAAGACATCATGGGCTGGTTCATCCTGCCACCAGGGTGGAAAGGAAGAGAAGACATCTATCAAAGCCCTGCAGAGATGAACAATGCACTCCTTTAGCTGCTCTCCATTGCCCACGCCTTGCTGGAGGAGCACGCTCACTGCTGACCCCACCAGTCACTGAGGGAAGGGACAAGCCAGTCCATAAGGTCCAGCTTCGCATGCAGTATCAACCCCAGGAGTTATTTATAGTCTCTCGGGAACTGACAGGAGCCGTGGATGTGAATGGGAGGGAGATTCAGACCAGATGTCAGCAGGCCCTTCCCAAGGAAGCCCATATAAATGTGCGGCACAGCTCGCAATCGGAGCTGCCTCGTGCCAAACCACTGCGGTTACACAAGGACCAGTGTGATACCATCGAGCCAGCACTGGAGCAGGGGAAAGGATTCTTGCTCACTAATTGAAGAGAGGCCTCAACCAAAGGAGAACAATGCTCAGCACTGCCGCAGTGGGGCTGCATTGTGAGAGCCTCTCTGAGGAGTGGCCACCGCTGCCAGTCGCATTGTTCGGCGCAATCTCCATCTGCTCACGGGCCAGAGCTCCTCACCCTTGCCCAGGCCAGCCATATACATCTGCATTCCATAGCTCCTCTGCCTGCCTCTGCAAGGGTGATGAGTCCTCACCAGCAATGCTGCTGGACCTGGGTGCTGATGGAGGTAGAGTGCTCCTTCGAGCATGGGATGTGTTTCTTGTGTTTCCAACACTGCCAGTAAACCTCTTACCACAGTCTTATTGTTGCTGTTACTATGAGACCAAGTCTACAATAACTGCATTTTTCCAGTGCTGGTTAAACAGATGCACTTTGCCAGCAAGAGTTTCTTAAAAAAAAAACAACCAAACAAACAAAAAAGCCAAAAAAAACCCCACCAAATAAAACAAAAAAAAAACAATGAAAAAAAAAAACAACCTTTGTATGTGTTAGTTTTGCTCAGCAGAATTAGAGAGAGGTCCTCAGATCAGAGAAATGCCACTGAAGTCAACGGAGTTCACACTCATCTGTGCAGCTGAACCTTGGACTAGAGTTTTACTAATGGGTGGCTGATCACTACACCATTAAATCAATCCCAAACTTGAAACCAAGAGACCAGTTACTTACTAATGACAACAAAAAGAAGCAGCAAAAAGTAAAACAGGGAAAGTGGAGGGACCCAAAGAAGGGGAAAGGAGAAGCCTACTGAAATAGGAGAGCCTGAAATTGCTTTCCCAAAACAACCCATAAACAATGCTAAAGAAACTTCACTGGCATGCATCTCTATCACTAAGCTCCTTGGCTTTCTCAGTAAATCCTTATCCCTGATCTGTCTCAGCTGCTGAGCATAGACTCCTTGGACTGCTGGGGATGGCATAAGGTGAGGCACAGGATGAAGAGCAATTGCTCAGCTGCACTGGCTCAGGACAATGAAGGACCTTTTGCACCATTCAGTTACACAAAGCCAGGATCCTAGAGTCTTTTCTAAAGACATGGCATTTAGCCCATCTGTCACAGTTTCAGTACCTACTGGAAAGCTCAGCACCATAATGAGAGATTCTTCAGATAAAATAAGACATTTAGAAATAAAATAAGACATTCAGAAAAATGGAACTGAAAATTCGAATAGGAAATGTTGCAGAGGTTTTAATGCAGCTCTGCACTGCCCTTTTAGCCAGATTCAGAAGCAGAAAAACCTCCCTAAAAAGGCTGGTTAATTACCAGAAGTCTCACACAGAAATCTGTTATTTCCCGGCCAGTTTCCAGGTAGTAAAATTTAATTTCTAGATTTAGCTAGAAATTTATCTACATTTATTACAAGCTAAGCCTAATTTCGCTTCTCCTTTGAACAAAATTATTTCCTTCCTCTAGACTTGCACTTGCCTGTACCCAGGACTGGGCAGATATGACAGTTTCAGTTGAGTCTTGGAATTAATTCAAAGCTTATGTGAAATACCAAAAATGTAGATAAACAGAGACTTAAAGAATTAAAAAGCTAATGCTGTTTGCAAGGAAGCAGCTCCATGTTTTACCCAAAGACTCTGAGGTTCCCCTTCCCTACTGGTTATACAGTCTAGTTTGAAGGAACAGACACGGGCTTGGAAGGAGATCATTAAAATAATGCAGCTCTCCACTCACAGGTATTAGCTCTTCCTATTCAGGTTTTGCATTCTCAAAATGCAAACATTTCCTCTACTCAGAGGAAAAGATTAATCTGGCTGCTGGAGAAACCAAAAGCCCAGGTAGTGCCCAATCCTGTCCAAACAGGATCTGGAGCAGGTGCCCCCCAAGTGAGTGCAGAGTTTTTGGGCAGGAGTAACAAAGGGGAAACAGTAGGAAACTCCACCGCCAGGTGATAGCAGGTCACTCCCTTTACTTCTCATACATGGTTGCTCATATTCCTTATTCATTTCCACAGTGACTGTTCATAATCAAACATTTCCATCCTGGATAGTCTGAGAATCCTCTGTAAAACCTAATCCTTCAGTCTACCCTGCTAGCTCTGCACTTCAGGAATTCCCTAGAGCAGCGAGCTCCAGGAGGCTGAGTATCACTTTTCTACTGCAGTTTTTCCCTTGGTTGTTTTTCCCTTGTTTGACTATAGTCCTTTAGTTTAATTGAGCACAGTTGGTGTAATGCAAAGAAGTTGAATGGGAGTGAACTAAGCAGGGTCTTCAGATGGTCTTCTTTACGAATCCAATCTAATCACCTTTTCCTCTTGGCCTCATTCTTTAACTCCATTTACAAGCAAAGAAGGTGAAAGCCCACCTGTTCTTTCATCCTCTGCTCATGGTTAGAAACTGCACCCAGCGTAATGCTTTGTGAAGTGACCATTCCTATACTCCTCTTTTATTTTCCCCACAACTGCTTTCTCAGAGGCACATTATACACTCAGGGAATTCAACAACCTTTTTCCTGACTGCCTGTTACAGCAGTTGTAAACTTAAGTTGTAAAGGGGCAGTCTCCATCCACTGAGCCTCAGCCTACTGTGGAGATGTCACAGGCTGAGATCACTGCTCCAGGCAACTTGTGCAGCCACTTGGGATCCAAGCTGAAGTGAGTGTAGGGCTGGGGCAGGATGGCCCATTCCACAACTTGTCATTTGGGGACAGCTGGTTGAGATGAACAAGAACTACACATTAAAAAAATGCTGTAAGGGAAACATTTCATCCCAGATTCCTGTTCACTTCAATCTTTTGCTGGCATTATCTCTCTTTTACCTAGCAAACCAAATAATGAAGGGATCTGTCCTGTGTGTAGCCCCATCAGCTCAGTACACAACACATTCCCCAGTTATGTTTATCCAACTTTCCCTTCCGGTCTCATTTGTACTGATACTTTCATTCTTGGAATAATAATTATTAAACCACTTGGTGCCTTTCATGGTTAATTATTTCCTTTCCTTAACGTAGTCGGCCTTCAAACTGTAGGCTAGGTCTCGAACATACCTCAGTATTCCCATTTTCACTTCCTATGAGAAATCATGTTGAAAAGTCCTTGTTATTGAACCATGGAATTCTGTCACATATATTTCTTCCCTAAGTTTCATCATCTAGCAATTTTTAATGACCACTATAAGAACGTTGTCAGGTTACTGGACTGACTTTCCTGTCATATGACTGATGCAGGTAAGATAATAATATTAAATAAATAACTGCTATGAAATGTACAAAAATTGAACATGTTCTTTGGCCCATATTTCATTATTTTCATATATCAACTACCATTCAAATCTAATTTGCTTTTACCACTCCTGAAAAACAAACAAACAAAAAAAAACAGATGACTTTTTAAAAAAAATTTATACAGTTTTTTTCTACTTCAGCTTCAAATATTACAAAGAAAGAACCAAATCCTGTCTTAAATTATCTCTGTGTGATACAGAGTAGCAGCACATTCCATAATTTAATAGAATAATATTGATAAGTACTCAGATGGTGTACCTATCTTGCAAAGTTATGCCTAAGGCTTTGTTCCATTTTAGTTAGATAAAGTGTGTTACACTAATGTGCTTAAACCAACAGACCTTGTTTACATTTCTAACCTGTAGGGAAGAAACTGTAGTAGTGCAGGACACATTATTATAACTGCAGTCGTATTAGTCCCAGGGCACACAGAGCACACTTGAGCTAATGCAGAGACTTGTATAGATGTGATCCAAGTTACTGCTACTACACAAATTATGACACCAGCATTGCTCTAAGTTTTAGGAATAACAGATTTATGTCTTATCCACTTATCTCTTATCCACTTATCTCTTATCCACTGGCCAATGTATAGTCCACCATGGGAAACCAAGACATACTTGACAACCAATTATAGCGCAAAAGTTACACAGAAAAGGAAAAATTGGGATGAATTTTCCAGAATTTAGAAATAACTCTAGATTCTGCTCTAAATTAGCAAGGATTATGAGTATGTTTACTTCCTGCTCCTCATCTTGTTACCTCTTCCCCTACTGTGTGCCAACCTTAGGCTTTCTTCTGTAGGAGTTTCATTTATCACATAAACCAAGATGTAATAAGAGAAGGGGAAAAAATCCATATCTTTTACGGCCTCTTCAGCAAGACTTCAAGAGATGCTATTCCTCATTACCTTTACAAAGAGAAATTTAATGGTATGCTATATCCTTCCCAGGGGACAATCCCATGCCAAGGGCAAAGTTGAATGCTGCAGAACATCACACCCACCTCTGTTTCTCTGAACAGCAACCATGTATACTAGCACTTTTCAAAAGGAGCTTCCTGACAAATGCACTTCTCACCATTGCATTTCTTCAGCTTCTTCGTATCAGAACTTCCAAATACGAATCTCAGCTAAAGACTTTCCCAATAGCTACTTCACCTGGCTCCAGGCGTTCACTTAGAAGGTGCTTAGCACTTTTGGGTCACAGAATCCTTCTGACAATAGATTTTTTTCAATTTTATTTCACTGACCACCTCATCAAAACCATTGGGGAAAAAAAAATTACAATGGGGCAGGTCAACACACCAGCAGAAAATTCAGCTTTCTTTTCAGAGAGCAGTATCACAAAGAAGTGCCACATACTGGGGAAAGGAAGGATAAATCTGGCAGCCAGTGCTTACAGTCATTCTCCAAAGGCAAGGGGATATCTGCCCTTCAAAGGAGGGAGTTGTTTGTAAAGAATCCTGCTAATGACACCTAGGATAATCAGTGCAAACAGGTCTTTCTACTTCTGGGCTCCGTGCCATCCGCTCTTTCAGAGGTCTGATAGCTGAAGGCAGAGCACTCGAGGGCTTTGCTGCTTTGGGAGGTTCAGGTGGGAATATACCTCGGGGATGGGAGGGTTTATGATTAGGGAGAGTGATACAACCTTTCATTTCAAAAGCGTGAATTTAGCAAACCTGCACTCTTTATGGTGCTGTATGTTAAGTAATGACTGGTTCCAACCCTGAATCTCTTAGGAAGTTTCCCTTCAGATCTCTCTAATTGAGAGTTTGCCCATGTGATAATGAGGTGAAAACTGGATGATGGTCCACTTCTGCTGCTGAGCTTGTAAAGGCCTGGGGTCCTGATCTGCTTGGTTGGTGTTTCCACACCATATGTTCCTAAAAACAGGCTCCCTTGTCCATGACTCCTTCTGACAATAGACTACAAAGTAGTCACTATACACTCAGTGGTACTGCATGCCCACATGTCTCCAGGCAGTATCTCCTATCTCGTGATGTTTGGATCCAGGGACTGCTCTCTCCTGTCACTTCATTGCCACTCATCTGCCACTATTTCCTGCAAAACCATGTGTCTGTGCTGCAGAGTTCAAGTGCTGTTGGTGGTCTCACATCACAGAACTATCTCTGGGCACAGAAATAAAGGCTCAGAAGACTGACCAGGGACACCGGTTGTGAGACTCTTGAGCCTTTGATTTCTTGCTTTTAATGCAAAGGAACTTTCTTTAAAAAGTCCATAAAGCATTTTTCTGCAAGCAGGGCATGAAGAAAATTCACAATAAATGAGTATAGTGTATCCAAGATAATGTGATATCAAGAAAGGAAAAAGAATATCTTAAGATCAGGGTTTAAGGCCTGAATTCCAAAACCCTTGGGGAAAAAAATAAAACTAAAAAAATTAAAAGCAGCATAGCTGCTCTCTGGACCTTCTGGAAGTGTTTTACTGGTGAGAGCAATTCCAGACGCCAGGCTACATCAGAAAATCCTGGCCCTTCAACTAAGCTAATTGACTTAGTATTTTGGCAACGTGTTTACTCTCCCTTTCCTCTCTTTTACTACCTTTTCTATTTCAATGCTGTAAAACCCAACTAACTTCTAAAAAACAAATTCTTTTTTTTTTCCAGTGTTTGTTAGACCTTCTCCACCTACTTAATGACTGGCTGGAACAGCAGCAAGGCCAGGAGTGCTTCATGCTCTGGGCACTCACTAATTGGGTTGTTAGCAGACTAGAGAGACAGGAGGAGATGAGGAAAAGCACTGCTATTACGAGCCACTGAGTTTAAAGAAAAAGAAAGTGAAATAAATATGGAATTGTTATGTTAGGGAAATTACGGTACTTAACGCCCTATTTTTCTGAAAAAATAGCTCCCTTGGGACATCTTGCAGGCACTGAAAGCAAAATAGACCAGAAATATGCTTTATTTTTAATAGCAAATTCAGGGGAAAAAAAAGATACATTTCCTTTCATAAAACAAATCGTCAGCCCCAACTCTCCTCTCATTTGGCTCAGCTGAGGCTGAGGCTGTGAAGAACCACTTACGGCATCCAGGCTCAGTTTGGGTTAGCTGGGAATGCTGACCAGCAGAGTCCTTACAGATGCAGTACCAACATCACGTTGCCTGTACGCTCTCATCTGCAGTTCTTGCAGGCTGAGTGACACAATGCAGGGTCCAGCCTTTAATTTTTGTGTTCCTAAGGCTCAGTTACATCTCAGGTGAAGCAGCCATGCTCCTGCATGCCACCCAGGATCACAGCAGCATCTGCACACACCACTGCAGGAGCAGAGAGCTAAGCTCTTTGGAGAAGGGGCCACAAGAGCCTGAGGTGCAGCGGGCAGGTGAGGTGGCTGCAGAGCTGCTGTGTTTGCAAGCTGCCTGCACAGTCACCGTGAAAGCATCAGCCACAAGCAAGTACTATGGGCTCTCCACTGGCACTTCTGGGGAGACATCAGACACATGTAAAACTTCAGGAGTAAGACAAGGCGACAGATTGGTTCATGCCACAAGAAGCACATCCTTGGTGCTGCAGGGCCAGTGGTCAGAGCCACCAAAGCCCCTTGCCCACTGTACCCCTGGACCTGTGGTCGTGGAATCATAGAGTGCTGTGGGTTGGAAGGGGACTTAAAAAATCATTTGGTTCAAGTTGGAACTACCACTGTCATTGGCAGGGAACCTTCCACTAGACCAGGTTACTTAGGGCTCCATCCAGCCTGGCCTTTAAACACCTGCAGGGAAGGAAAGTCCACAGCCTCCAGTCCTCCACAACGAGGCAGCCAGCCTTGGAGCAAGCCACGCATGGCCAAAAAACCAAAGGCTTTGTCCACTCCCTATCATTCCTGATCGCCCAGCACCAGGAGGGCAGTGGAAACCAGGACTCATTCAGTTTTACCCACTCACCCCAGCCTTCATGGAGTTCCTGCATGATGGGCTTTGTGCACATGTGTCTGTGGGTTTGTGTTTCTATAGGTGCGTGTGCCTATAGATGTGTTTGTATAGGCTCATATAGCTATAGGCACACGTGTTTATTGCCAGCCCTCCCTGGCCCCTCTACAAGGTGTGAATTTCACCTCAGGTGAATTATTTCTCCAGGGATTACATAACAAAGCGATTGTGAAAATACCATCGTCTGTGTTATAGAAACTTAACAGAGCCCCTGGAGTCTTCAAATTAAAACATTGCACTCAAGTGCTTTTTGCCATGTATCTCCTCCTACACACAGCTCATTCTAGTCTGAAAAATAAAAAGGCAGGACAGCTTCCTACAGGCTTTCAAAGAGAAGATCCTACCCTAATTAAATATAATCTTGTTCAGACGGCATTTTCCTTCAAGATTCAAAGACTAGCAGGGGGCTGGGACTAGGCAGAAAAGGAGATTATTAAAACTTTAATAACAAGAGCCTTTGAACCTTTCAAATTCTTTACAATTTTCTCACATCTCTAACCCAGATGTCTGCATTTAAAAACTGTGCCAACAAACATGAACATTTTGTTTATGCTTTTATATCTTTCAGTGAACAGCCTTTTTTAAAATGATACGAAACATCATGCTTGCAGTTCACAAGGCCGGATGACAAGGCTAAAGATTAAAAAAAAAAAAAAGGGGTGGGGGAAGACAAAGAGAGTTTTGCAGGCACTGTTTCCAGAAAGTGAAGCTGTTCCAGGAGGCACAGGCAATGCCCCTACAGAGCTCCAGGCAGAGTTGGAACAGGGTAAGAAGTGGTTTTCCTGTTCAGTAAACAATTTTAAGAGTTCAAAAATGTTCTCATGCTGCATCAGAGCATAGCTGAGACCTTGGGAATTTTTTTTTTAAGAAAAACCCCTTTACGCATGCCTGTAAAAAAAGTGCTCACAGAAGTTAGCACAGCGCAACGAGAGCCGCTGCGACTGAAATGTTTCTCCAGAGTCATGGTAAACCCTGAGATGTAATACGGGCACGTTTCCTTCTCTATAAGACTTCCATTGCTTATCAAGAGAGGAACAGCCTCAACAGCAGAACTGTGGAAAAGCACCTCCAGTGGCCCCAGCAAGAAGGACCAGGGCCACAGCCCTGTCCCACCAGGAAGCCATCAGACCCACGCCATCATCAGCATTTCTACAGAATTACTTTTGTCTCGGCTAGATCTGAGGTATTTCCTTGGGTAGAATTTAACTAAAATTGGCATGCTGACATCTAAAAAAGCTCCTGATACAAGAAATCAAAAGGCTTTTCTGTCCAATGCTACTTGCCAGTTCCAATTGCAGTTAAAGGGGAGGAGCAGAGTCCCACTCCAACTGTAATGTCCCAAACCTAACCCAACACTGCAAGATCTCACCATATCTTATAACAGGAGAATAAAAATGGCAGCTATCCTGACAGGCATTGCACTGCCAGCTTTTTCAGAAGACTAGGAGGTGAAAAAAACCCTTTCTTTTCTACAAGGATTGCCCTGGGATCCACTAGCCAACAAGTTCAAATCATTACAGTCACTCCAGCTTTTGAAAAGAAGTAGTTGTTCATACATAGATATTTGTTATGACTTGCTTCCCAATCCCACAGTAAGAGCAAGGGAATGAGCTGTTTGCCAGCCAAAAACTCCAGTAAGCCTCTTAACACTGCTAGAACTCTGTTGTTGGTACTACCTGCTGGTCTGGCTCCAAGTGGCCAGGGTCTACAGGGATTTGCTGAAAATGTAGCCAACAATCTCAGACCCGGAAAGTGACTTTTCTTTGGGCCAGGGATGGGAAGTTTTAGTGAGAATTCTGCAACCAGTTCTTAGAACACATCAAGTTGTAAATCCTTCCTGCTTCCCCATGTCCACAATGGGATGAGCACAGACAGGCACTCTGCAAACTCCTGACTAGTCACCATGCTGCTTCTGAAACATTTATTGCTTAACCTTTCACTTCTGTGTCTTGTTTAAGGACCAATGGTTTTAAAATCCAAATCCCTTACAGAAGGATTCCTCAGCAGAGCACGTGCTTTGCAGTCATAGGGCATTTTGACCCAAGAAGAGCTGGAAATGCCAGAAATCACTAATGTTCCCAAAAAAAAAACTTCAAATGGGCTTCAAAAAGACCATGCCCACATCTAGACAAACTGTTCCCATATCTTCGGTTTGATGGTATTTAATCTTTCCTCCCTAACAATCATTTTCCAGTTGTCTTTCTAAACGTAAACAAAAAAGTGAAATTGATTCATGTGTCTGTTACTTTCATAATATGATTGACAAAACAGTCCTAGTTATGTGTAAAGATATCCTTTTGTGGTTTCTATGAAGATAAACCAAACATGCTCAGGTTAATCAATGCACGCAAGCAAGACTAAATTAGGAAGTAGAAGCTGAGTGCTATGTCCTTTCAGAATTCCCTAATCAGGCGTTATTGAACTGCACATGTACCAGCACCCAGCACTGCAGCAGGGTTGGAAAAAAAAAGCATTGTAACTTACATCTGTATGTTTGGACTGTTCTGAGTTCAAATCCCACCACGCAGTGCAATAACTCAAGGGTGCCAGCTTTACTGTGGAAACACAGTGTCACTGCACTCACCCCTCTACACCCAGGGTCCCCAAACCCTGCAGCTCAACTCCTGGCTTCACTGTATTGGCCCCCATTTTTCTCCCTCAAAAGAGGTATAATAACACTTCAGTCCTTATGACAGGTCTACAAGGAAAAAGAAGTTCAAGATCCTGATTAAATGTTCGGTTGCCACAGTGGTGGAGCACTGTACATCCCCAGGTGATCATTCTTTCTGTCAGGTGTCATCAGCAGTCACAGCTGATCAAATGATGTCTTATTTATCCACTCACTGCAGGGCTGCCCGTGGTAAGACCCAGGCAGCTGGTGCACACAAGGCACAGGGTCCTTGCCACTCATGGTGGTGGGTGCCAAGATTGGCAGCAAAGGCAGCATCAAGGTGACCCAAATAATGTCTGAGTTGTCTGTGACAGGAATATCTGGGCCTGCTGTCAACAAGAAAGGGGAAGGGCTGGGAAAGTCACAACAGGAGGATTTGACTGAGAGCAGGAGCAGAGTGTTGCAGCAGCTCCTTGTGAAACTCCTCTGGAGACACATGGCCATCTCAGCAGCAAAGGAACCTGTGGGCCTCCCTGGACCCTCATCCCACAGGGAAGTAAGAATAGAACAGGAGAAGTCAGAGCTTCCAATGCACCCATAAATTAGTGACAGTCCTTTAAGAATGTGGATTTTGTTCTGAGTTGACTGGAGATAAGCAATTGTCCAGGAACCATTGCTCAAAAGATGTCACTTGGCTCTTCACCCAGGTTCTTCACCTAGAGGGTGGTCAAATGCTGTAAGAGGTCATCATGGAAGTAGTTCAAGAAACATTTGGACAATGCTCTCTGGTGCATGGTGTGACTCTTGGGGTTTTCCTGTGCAGGGCCAGGAGATGGGCTTGAGGATCTTTGTGGGTCCCTTCCAACTCAGAGTATTCTATGATTCTCTGATTTCTGTGCCTCTTAGAATGTTACATCTTAAACAAATTCATGGTTGGCACTGAAAGAAAGGGCTTTCTTTTTTTGTTTGTTTGTTTTATGTTGCTACTGGATATTACACAACTTGGTCCTAAATTCATTACCTCAGGCTTTCATTTTAAGTAGCTCTTCCAGGCAATCTCCCAGAAAAAGAAAGTCTCATTTCTCAGATAAAATGCATGCCACGCTCACACCAGCCCACCCCATTTCATACCATATCCCCCTTAGTGCGAGACATTGAGGCAGGGACAGGCAATCCAGTCCAAGATTTATTCTGCTCTAATCAGCTCAGGCTTTGAGAATGTCCTTGTGGATTTGAGCCTGTGTTCAGTAGCTCGTTGACTGCTGTTTTAATACCAAAGCCTTTCCAACCCAGCTGCAGTAATTACCCCCACAGAGAATGAGGAATCTCAGTTATAAACGAGCTGGCAAATTTGCAAGAATATGTCTCCTAAAGGAGTTCAGGATATTTCTTTATGATGTTAACTCTGTTAAATCATTCCTAAGCTGTCTTCAAATAAAGAATGAACCTTTAGAATAACCCTTGCTTTGGTTTTAAATATTCTCTTCTCTCTTTTTAAGTCAGCTAGTCTTCAGACCCTTCAAACCTATCAAAGCTATTTCAGTTAAATAATTTCTAGTTCTCCTGAAAACATTCAACGGGAAAGCTTAGGAGAGACATTAAGAGCTGTTAGACTCTTAAGTCAAAGCTTAACATAGCTTGTGCAGAGAATATGTCCTGTTATACTCAGCCAGACAGGATACTTTCACTCGGTTTATATCAGAGAAACTTTATTGCACAGCAAACATTACATCAAAGCCTTGGCCAGCTGATCCAAATTCAGCTCTTGGCACTCATGTTCAGCCAAAGCTGGTGCAGGTCTAGCCCTGGGTAGAAATGGCACTGAGCTGTGGAGCCTCTCTGCTTCAGGTGTGTAAGTCCAGTCTGGTTCAGAAATGACTGTGACCCATTTGATAACAGCCTCGAAGCAGCTGTGGACAAGTGTGATGCCTGAAGAGCAAGCAGCCAAATAACTTAAAGCCATGATATAGCTAATACCCTTTTTGTCACTCAAAGGGGAGAAGAGACAGGTGAGGAACAGATACCTGTATGATAAACTGAGTCCTGCAGTCCTGGAGACAACTCCATCCAGTCAAGCATTGAAAGCTCCCTGGCTAGCAAGAGGTGATGCCACCCAAACCTGTGTTGTGCTTTCTCTGCAGTAGCAGAACTCTTAAACGCAAACACTACTTAAAAATGTGCACCTGGCTAACTTGTGAGGAGATGCAGGTTGTAAAAGGCAACAAGTGCGGGACTTCCTTCAGCAGTGATTCATACTAATGACTTTTTAAAGCCCTTTGGCTTTGAGCAAGTAACTGGAAGTTAAACAGTTTGTCACCTAATTCCATTGCTGGGTCTGGTTGTTTCATATATAAACTTAACTAGGCTGGGAAAATCGCTAAGCACTCTGGGCAGCCTTCAGCAGAAGGCATTGGGGGCTCCAGAGATGTCCAGGCAGAGAGAGGCTGCACCACAGGGGGTTTCACGACCAGAGACGTGGTCTTAAGAAAGAGCTGGAGATAAAATGTATTCTTCCTACTTAGGCTGATTTTAAATTCAGGTATGGTAAGTTTGGCCAGTGATGTTTTCAGATTGTCATACAAAGAAATAGAAGTAATTTTAAATTGTTCTTTCCATATTTCTCCAAGTGAAAAAAAATTCCGTATTTTTCAAAACATATCAGTTAGTCACTTTTAGGGCAAATTCACTAATATTTAGGTCAGGTAATTTTACTCTCTAATGTGGAGGTAATGTTATTGTCTTTCCCAATACACTTAAGCTCAGTCCACAGCATCCTCCACAGCTGTCCACTCTGAACTTGGGCAGATTCTATGTGGACTTGTGTGTTTTTCCCATTGGTGGACTCTACAGATAGCTGAGGATGGGATGAGCAACCAACAGGGGCATCAGCACCACTTGTGGGGCAGCAGAGGGGTGAGGAGCGTGCTTCTTATAGACCAAAATTCAGACCTGTAAGGAAATCTGAAGACTTTTCTAAAGCAACAGAACTTATCAAACTGCTGAGAAGTGGTTGAGAGAAAAACTTCCTGAAATATTATTGAACTCTTATATTGTGGGGTGTCCAGCAGCAGTTATCAAAGCTCTGTAGCAGGCAGTGCTGCTGAGACTGCATTAGGGAGGTAAGTCACCAAATCAGCCCCAGCTAATTATCTTGGCCCTGCAGTTGATTTTTGCCAAAGTCAGCAAGGTTTAATTCAATATGCCAAAATCCCTTTGTATGTCAAAAAACATTTATCCTGACCTGAAGGGATGGTAGGAAGAGAAAGATATTTTTCAATTAAACAATACGAATAACAAAATTCATATACACAGATGAAAATACCTTCTGTATGAATTAAACAGTTCCTAAGAGACATCTTTGAGCAGCAAGGGAGCTGGGTAAACTTTAATAAGGGAATTCTTCAGAGACTGGAGCTTTGCTTTGGTTGCTGGCTGCCTCCTGGAGAGAGAAAACACTACGGAAATGAAATATGACCTTGCACCATTTTGGCAGAGCATTTCCAGTTCTTTCCCTTGCCCATGTGAGTAACCCTTCCTTGTGTAAGGAGCCCCATTTAACAGCTACCTGCATGACAGTGCTTCACACAAGTGACATTGCTGCACTCTTTCACCTGGAGTATCCGGGGTTCCCCACTTTAATCTGTACCCTTCTGACAGCCAAAGACCTTCCTATTAATACTGCACCAGTGTGCAATTTAGTTAAGTGAACAGCTGATTGTAGAGTAATTAAAACCTTCCCTGGGCCGATGAGTTTTTTTCTGTTTGTTTTAATTTCAATTTCCACAAATGGTGGGAAGTCCCTTTTTTGTTCTTGCCTCGCTCTGTTGTGGTCTGTGAGTTCCCAACCAGAGATTTTTTTTCCCCTGGTGAGAAGAGGGCTAGATAACACCTCAGTGTAATTCCTGCCCCAGTCATGTGTAATTTCATACAGAACGAGTGAATGTGCCTGTAATTTCACCATGCAGTTTCCCACCATGTGGATGGCAGCACCATGGTACCGTTACCTGTTTATCTCCTGGAGGTACAAGTACTGCTGGCAAGCCCCCGCCCATCACTGTTTATGTGCAAGGAGTTAATACCACAGCATTACAGTTCCCCTTGGTGAAACTATAATTAGGCAACGGTTTTATTTTACTGCTTGTGAGCACTCCCTGACAGCACAGCCACTGGGTGCTTTCCAAATTGCTCCAGTTTCAGGTCCCAACCTGAAATCCTCATTTAGAGGATGACTTCTACTGCTGCTAATCCCCCAAGTGCCTCTCTGAGGCCCCGGCTTGCATGGGGATGCCAGGGCATGGGGCTGGACTGGGCAGGGTTGGCAAAGGACGGGGTGAGCCTCTGCTCTGTCAGCTGTGTAGTGGTAGGACAAAGCACTGGAGATACATGGCAATCTGGTGGGCTGAGCAGGCAGGGCAGGGCCCCAGGAGGCAGCAGACTGCTTGGGAGTGTTGATACAGGCAGAGCGGCTCCGTGTCCGGCAGCATCGGTGCCTGTGGGAAGAAAGGAGGAGCAGCTGAACAGCAACACTCTTTTTGTCAGGGGAGCTATTTTAAACCATCTTCTTTGTGGGTAGCCCTTTTAGCTCCCAAGTCTGTCTGAGGCAGAGGTGTAAAACACATTGGAGAGCAGAACATCAGAGCAACGCTCCAGGAGGACAAAGACAGTCTGTCTGCCAGAGCACAGGCTTGCACAGGACTCAGAGGCACATGCACACTTGCTCATCTGAGACTAAAGGAACAAATATATCCAAGGCTTCTGTAGTTACCTCAGAGCTCCTGTTATTAAGGCATTTACTTGGGGTTTTTCTTCTCCTTCCAACACAAAACATCCCTCTTCTTGCACAATCTCCATGCAAATCATGGAAAGCTGCATAACCCATAAGGAGACTGGCTCACAAGAACCTAATAAAAAAGCAACTGCTCCAAATCACTGCTTTTAGGACTACTCAGACGATAGACAGAGGAGTAGAGTATAAGCAACAAGGGAAGAGTGTTATTGGCAAGAAGATAGTTACTAAATCTTTTGTCAACAGTGATAGGGAGAAGGAAAGCCAAGAGCAAGGCAGGGACAGACCCTGGGACTGCAGGCAGCCCTATAGTCACAAGGGTTGCTTAGCCTTGGTGAAGCACCTCGGCCTCCTTAGTGGGGCTCATGTCACCAGCTGGGCACCTAACAGCCCCTGACCAGGGCCTGAAGTCTCTCATGACAAGGAACAAGGGCTGGGAATTTGGATGGAAAGTGCAGAACTAAGCCCTTGGAGGCCACCCCATAGCACTGCTCTCCCAGAGGATGCCCACACTGGAGGGACATCTGCTTCCTCAAGGCACACTGGGCACTATAAGCCTGACACAGGGCACAGCACCTTCACATACAGCAGAGGGGTTGGAACTAGATGATCCTTAAGGCCCCTTCCAAACCAAACCATTCTATAGTTTTATGTTGTAGTCCAGCTTCAGCCACAGTCAACCTCATGGTAAGCCAATTCCCAGCTTTCAAAAGCCTGTCAGATTGTGTTTCCTTTGTACATTCATTTGTAGCGGTGACTTACATTTTTGGCATATGGGCAACATGTCTGTCTGTCCCGATAAAATATGTCTTTGCCTTCCCATCTTCAGCAAAGAGTGAAGGCATTTCCAGTGTAAGGCAGAGCTGCAACAACTTCTGCCTAAACTAACATTTCATTTCCTTGCTACAGCTCACTTCTATTGTCATCACTTTCATGCCTTTAATTAACTTGCATCTGTTTCGTGTTTGAAGTTTGTAACACTTGCCCACTTTGGCTACAGTAGTTTATAACCCAATGCTAAACATATGTTTATGTTTACTGCACACAAGCTCCAAATCCTTTGACATAGCATTGTATCAGTTCATTATACCACTAATGGAGAGCCTCTTAGACAGGGCTGAAGACTTTAGTGACAATAAATTGGGCAATCATTTGGAGGTGGTTGAAGAGAGGTGGGTAGTGAGGACATGCCTGTCGTGACATCCATAGGTTTTGAGCACTTGCCACCCACCCTGTAACCACTGGGATTTTTAACACCTCCAAACATGAAACCACAACAGCTTTCAGCAAAACTGTCAACTGGATCTCAAAGAAGAGACTTAAATCCTTCGCTGTCTTTGCTCCAGAAGCCCTCAGCACATCCCACCTACCTATAAACTAAGTGCCCATTGACTTTGCATTAGGGCTGACGAGATCTTCAAAATTATTTCAGATGGCTGGGTGGGAGGGGGGCTGTATAATGTACCATATTACATGTATAATGTATAGCATATTGCTAAGTAATGCTTAACCCCTCCCTAGCTGCAAGGTAACAGGCTAGTGTTCTGGCACCAGCTGAGGTGAATATTAAGGTTCAGTTGACCATTCAGACCAGTTTTACATGCATTAGCATCAGCAAAGCTTCTTCTGTTTTCCATCAGACATGATAAATTATGCCAACCTCGGGGTGAAGTAACCATACTGCCTCTTCATAGCTGGAGCCATTAAGGTGATGCCTAGATAAATGTGTTTATTTTTCATACAGATAACAGGATGCTCCTTAGAGCTAATAACTATTTACTTTCCCTTGCATTGCTATTATCTCCCTCATTGAGAACTGTAATTAACATCATTGATCATTTGTGTAGTTTGTCTTCTAATTTTTTTTTTGTGCTATGGTTGATTGAAACTGCAATGTGCATTATGTCAATGTGCATTATGTCAATACAAGAAAAATTATGTTTGATCTCTGCTTTTATACTGGACTTATCTGCATGGGAGCTGTGCATAAGCTGCTCCTGTGACACACTACAATACTTTACATTGTACCTCCAATTTAAAAGAGACAAGCATACATTTTCCATGAAACAAAAGTACCCTGCCTCTTAAGATTATCACCAAACACTTACATTAGCTGCTTCTCTCATGGTTCCTTGATGGGGTTAGACAGCCAGATCCTGAGGTTTTTGCTGGAGAAGTTTCTACTACCAATCCAAAGGGCAGGTGGCAAGCAAATACTGCTGGGAACCCAGAAGCCAAAGGATTTTTTCCTCACTCTCTCTCTGCACAGACACTGCTCTCAAGAGGTGGTTTCAGAGAGGACATTTTCTGAAACAATGTTATCTCTTTCTGACAATTGAAAATGTCAAATGAGTCTTCCTGTTGATGGCTATTAACAGTGAGGATTAAATAAAGCTACAGCCACGACGCATAAGGACATGCCCACTCATAGAGCCTGAGATGCAGAGATTGGTGCTGTCTTGCTGAAGTCAATGCCACAAACCTGGTTTGGAGCAACAGGTATGTGACCAATCATCTCCAGGGCTGCTGTTCTTCCTGTTTGGAAGAAAATGTCAGTTTACAGCCATCTATGGTCATCCTTTTTTTTTCAGACAGCAAGAGCTACACAAATAATAGATTTACAATAATAAAATTTGTGTAGTAAATTGGCCTGGAAAGTAAAATACTCCGCACAGTTTTGGGGTTTTTTTCTGGTTTCCATGCACCCACAGTGGTGTGAGCACATGCTGAAGAGCCTTTGCTTTTGAAAGAGTCTCTGAAGAGAAAAGCCATCCCTGGCACGAGAGCCATTGCAGAAGGACCTCAGCATCCTTGAAGTGTGGCTGGAAAGGACCTCAGCTCCTTCAACATCTCCCTGCAGAAAGGACCATTGTTAAAGTCTGACCAGGCCAGTCATGGCATCACCTAATCAAGGACAATCCAAGCCAAAGCAACAAAACTTTGCTTCCCCTCTATACCTGGCTCTGTTTGCCTTACACCTGGGCTGCTTTTCAGCAAGAAGCAAGCTGGAAGAGAGTCATCCCAGTTTTTGCTACATCTACTTGCATTACTTCCTAATCTATTAGAAATCTGGAATGGGAAAGACTCATTTCTTTTGTTTTGCTTTTCTCTCATCTTGGATAGGAAACACCCAGACTCTTCCATAATTTGGCATAAATTCAATTCACCTATTCTCAAACCTTCAGAGCAGAGAAGAATCCATTAAGCTCATTTCCATTTGTTCTAGCACAAATCAGTATATTGAGACATGAAGAAAATAATTTTGAATTACCTTTTCCATTATCTAGTTCTCACTTCCTGCCATTTCCCGTTTGCCTAGCCTGGCCTCTTTGTTCTCCTTGCATCTAGCCCATAGCAATTATCTCAATATCTAGGAAAAAGCATTAGGTTTTAAGATCTCAGGCTCCATTTTGACAAAGGCTTTGCAATCCAGAGACACTAAAGGGAGAGGATTAAACTTCCATCTGTTTGCCTTGAGGGGGCAAAGCAGAGGAATCAGACAGAGGTTTCAAAAGATGCTCTTGTGATAACATTGCACGCTCATTAGACAGGAAAGTATCAGGTAAGACATATCTGCTTGAGAGTCATCTCAGACACCAACTGGAGCAAGTTCTTAAAAATTCACTTTATACACAATAAGCTAGAAAGAGCAAGTTCTTAAAAATTCACTTTATACACAATAAGCTAGAAAGATTCCTTCAGATCCCTTCCTCTGGAGTGCCTGATTGCCTCTCTAGACGTGTGCCATCTACAATTGCAGTGAGGAAGTGGCTGGATCCTGCACACCACTGAAGCTTGAACTGAAACACAAGTGTAGCTGCGTGCAGAGGGAGCAGAGAGATCCCACAGAGAACCAATCCCATCCTGTCATGTGGGTGAGCATCCCACAGCACAGGCAGGGCAGTAGGTAGTAGGACCACCACCTGGTTCCTGCAGCACCCCAATCCTGGGGCCACTGTCCCTAAGGACAGTCTGGCCCCTGCAGCATGCACTGGCACTGACCTTTCTGGGGACAGAGTTGAGTGGGGCTGTGACTCAGCAGCCTCCTCTCCCTCACCAGTGGTTTGTGGCTAACTGTATTTAGTCCCATTCTTCATGTTTTGGGAAGAACAAACATAAACAGATGTAATTGTCACTATGTCTCTACTGTTTCCTCCTCTGACCAAGTAGGGGTTTTCCCACACACTCATAATTTTAGAGCAGTATTTTATGTATTCTTTTCTTAAATTCAAGAAATAGTGTGAACATTTCTTGACTGGTGGGAAAAGAAGGAAGGAAACGTCAAAGCATAATTTCTGATTTGGTGCAGACTCCGGGGAAAAAGTTTCTCTAACCTGTCTACAGAAGAGGGCTGGTCCACTCTGGGCATTAAGCATTGCCACAACATAAAGCAGATTGCTTCCCAGTTCCTTGGAAAAGTCCTCATTGTCTCTAGAAAGATCAGCTGCAAGGATGACTCACCTAATCCACGTATAGTACAGCATCACTGAAGAGCTGTATGTAATTGAGTTGAACCCCATATGCTTCCTTGTGCTGCCTGCAGCCATCTCATCAGACCCTTGCCCACTGCAGTCACCCACAGGCTGCAACAAAAGCCAGTCTTTCATACTCCATGGGAGCACTGAAGGCTAGAAGCCTACTCATCCATGTTGTATTACAGTACTGGGATGAGTTCATCTGTTGCTTTTTCTGTTAATTTGGTATAGTATACATGAATATTTTCAGGGAAGAAAATACATCTTTTGCGTGCTCTGATCTTCCCTCTGATTCTTCCACCTTGGTCCAGGAAAAAACTCCCAGTGACTTTCTCTGGCCGTTTACACTGTCCTGTTCTGAAACCTCATGTTTCACAGTTATGACTCTCCAATTACTGCTGTTCAACTGCACCAGGCTCTTAAAAAGCTGTTGGTGAAACACAAAAAAAAAAATTAAGAAAAAATGGATTTAGTATCTATAAGTATACTTAGATATAAGTATATGTAAGTCCAGGTGAGGAAATGAGAAAAATGTCTGGTTGTGGAGGAAATCAATGAGATAAGATATTTAAATAAAGACTGGAAACCATATATTGCATTTCTAGTTAATTTTCACTCAATCATATAGGTAGCAGATCCCTGTAATCTTGCTGTTGGATGTTTCTGACAAATGATGCTGTGACAAAAACCCAGTAACAGCATCTCTAGCTGTGATTAAACAGATACCAGGCCACCTGTCCTGCAGAGCACTTTTCTCAAGAGCAGACAACTCAGGAAGCCCAACACTGGCAACAATATACTTACAAATTTGTCATATGTAATGAAATACTCCAGAAACTATTTGTGAGCAAACAGTTTCCAGAATATTTCATTACTCATCACAAATTTGCAAATTGCTCATGAACGATCAAATATTAAAATGTAGATAGAGTGCAGTACCAGAAGAGATCTACTGTTTTGGTAAGAGATTAACCGTGTTCAGCAGGCACCCGCTGGGTTCTGTACTCAGGACTGTTACACCAGGCTCACAGATTGCTGTTTAAAAACAGGAAATATTATTGAGTATTTGGCCATGTATTGAAGACTGCTGGGGCATTATAACCTGCCTGCTAAGAAGCTCATGAGAGAAAGTCAAATTCCTCCCACATGTGAAGAGACGCTCTGTACAAAGAGCTGCTGAAGCCCTCGGGCAGCGGGTGCTCTGGCTCCAGCACGTGTGCAGCCCCAAGGTGGAGCAGACTGTTTTTCTGATACCATGTATGTAACACTCCACCCAAGCCTCCCTGTGTAAATAAAAAATAAAGTCAAATTATGCCAGTAAAGAGTGGATTACACTGGTCACTGGGAGTGCTTGTGTATGTTCAGCCATAACCTATGATAAGGTGCTTGCCATAAAATTCCTCCTGGAGGCTGCAGCTCTCCCAGAAGCTGCAAGATGCCAGCAGAACCACCAGCATTTTGTTTCACCCTGTG